>VDFB02368808.1:0-49844 GCA_007258455.2 Sequoia sempervirens | reverse complement strand
GGTTGGTGCTTGTAGTAGATTGGTGCCTACAAAATTTTGTAAAAAGAAGATTTATAAAAGCAATAATTTTGCCGTGGTATTCTCTCGCAAGGATTTCCATGTAAATTGTGTTGTTATTTTGTTGCTATTATTTGATTTCACATATGTGCTAATTTTGACTAAATCTTGAAGTGATTAAATAAGTTTTAAAGAGTAAAAGAATATTGTTATACTGATTCAGTCCCCCCCCATTCCCCTCTCCCCCCCTCCCCTCAGTATAACCATGTGCTCATCACTCTGTTTGGGAAATTTGATTGAGAACAAACATAGGATCAAGAAAGACTTCTCTCCAATATCCATAAGTTAATCTTTGGTGAGTAAAGCAGAAATGCTTTTAATGAAAATCCTAGAATAAGAGGTTTGAATCGATAATTGTTTTCTCAAATTCAAGGTGGCTGGCATAGACTGCTTTTGGCTGGTTTCTACTAGCTCTATTGTGATATTGCAAAGGAGGGTTCCACTACGGCTAGGGGGAGTTCTCTACTCAAGTGTTCAAAATAGAGTTCTCTCAAAATACTATCTGGGCTAGGAAAGTTTTGTCAATCTTAGCAAAAAGGATTACCAAGTATGATGGGTTTGCAGAGAGTGATAGACCATTTTCCCATACTCATACAATTTTCTCAACCAAAATGAAATCCTAAGGGAAGTGGAAGAGCAAGACTTCATATTCCATATTCTCCTAAAATACACTAAAGACAAAAATGAGGTGGATGACCTTCCAACTTTCATCCTTTGCATATATAAACAAATAAAAAATATTTTTTGAAGAAAAGGAAACCTATTATACTTTTTGAATCAATATTCTTAACATACCCTCTATCATCCAAAGTCTATTTTCATCTGGTGTTTCTTCTTCACTTTTGCTTCATTCCAAAAGCTGTTTGTCATCATTTCTAATTAGAAAAAGATCACCCTAAGTTATTGGTTCATCTATAAGTGACCTCGGGTCTTGGTCTAGTTTGACCTAGGTTCAGGGTCAGGGTCCAATCCCCTTTTTGGGCAAAATTTTGGCCTGTCACAGCAGTGAATTTTGCATTTTTTTTAAATTTTTTAAATTTTTTTTACTCTAAAAACTGCTATTCATCCCCTTGACCCTAAAATGTGACATACAAAAACATCCAAAAGGCAAAAGTAAACTCATTTTTCATATTGTGAATGAAAAACAAAAATATTTTCCTCCGTTGCTGAACTTATTTTCTTGGTTTCCATTGCATGAATAGAGTTGAAGATAGATCGTTGAATGCTCCAAGCTAGTTGTGCTATTCCTACGCATTTACAGGAGTTCATTTTTTGTCAAGATCGTGGAGGAAGATTTCTTCAAAAGAGGTAGTGTTGTGACCTTTTCACACATTGCCCCATTGCAAATGGGGACCCCCTAATTTTTGCTTTGTTCGGGTCTTTTGGCTTGATTTTGGTTGGTTTTCTTGTTGTCTCTCTCTTGTTTTGTCTGTCTTTCCGGGGATGTGCCCGTCTGATGTGAAATTTTGGCGAAGTCTGAATTAGGGTTTTCTTTTTTTCCGGTTAGTTTGAAGTCAAGTGGAGTGAGTAAATTGAAATCTGAGATTGGCGCTGCAGTTAGCATGCTTCCAACAGGTCCCCAACAAAATTTCATCGAATTCTGATAGCTTGCTATTTTTAGTAAGTGCCAATTTGGGGCCTATTTTCTTGGGATTTTCAAATTTTGACAATAGCACTGCACTTAGAACGTTGTGAGCTACCTGCTTGCAACTTTTGAGCTGAAACAGACAACGTTCTATTTTTAGCAAGTTCACCTTCAGGAGCTGATTTTAGGGTTTACATGCGAAGTTTTTCAATGCATGTCTGGAGAATATTTTTGGGTTTTCCAAGACCTATGCGATGATATAACATGCAAGATGAGATGATGACTTTCAGGACTCAGCCTTCGGAGGCTATTTTTAGGGTTTGCATGTTGGAATTTTCTATGCATGTCTGAACATTCTTTGTGGGTTTTTCGAAAGCTTCGCAGTGGTATAACATGCAAAGCAGGATTAGGACCTTTTTCAGTAGTCGTCTTCAGAGGCTATTTTTAGGGTTTGCATGCAGGACTTTTTAGCGCATGTCAGGTTATTCTTTATGGGTTTTTCAAGAGCTACGCAGTGATGTGACATGCAAACAGAGTTGGTCACTTTTTCAGGGAATTGACTATTTTTAGCAGATCCACTCCAGCAGCTGCCCAACACTTCAGCATCACAAACTGACTGACATGCAACAGAAACGTGGTCAAACAGGAGGTCATTTGATTGACATGCAAGTCAGATTAGGGTTTCCAGCTTTGGGACCCAAAATGAGGGGTCAAATGCCAGAATTTTCGAAAATTGATGTATCCCACTACGATCAGTATCTTTCTAGCTATCCATTGGTGAAATTTGAGGGCAATCGGAGCACTTACTATTTATAGTAAGCCACTTCTGAAACATGCTATAAATGGCAAGTCAACACAAGATGGTAGTGTGAACAGATCAACTAGGTCGTGAGGATCCTATGGCGCGAATTCCAAATCAATCCGAGCTTCAGAAGAGTGAAAATCAGAAACTTACTAAATATAGCAAACCAAGGCAAGCAAGCTAAAAAAATGGCTAAGTTTGAGAAAATTTCCTGTTGGACCCCCATAAATGCGCCCTAGTTCCAAGAAGGTGAAGTGAAAAAGTTTCTAAGGCACAAACTTCCTGCTTGACCCCTCAAATGCGCCATCATCTGGAAGAGGTGATAGAAAAATGTTTAAGTCATGGAAATTCCACCTCCACACCTCAAATGCGCCCAAGTCAGAAGTGACTCTAGAGAAAATTTTCTAAGGCAAAGCGTTTATTCCTCCTCCACCCCCTAAATTCGCCCATCTCAAGGAGGTAGCTTCAAAATCATCTAAGTATTGGTAAATGGCAGAAGGCCCATCAAAATGCGCCCAAGCTTGTGAAGGGGCATGGAAAAGTTTCTAAGTATGCAAAAATGGAAGCTCTACTAGTAAAATGCGCCCAACTTGCATGATGGCACCAAAAGTTTTCTAAGGCATAGAAATTGGAAGCTCCAAGGTCAAAATGCGCCCAAGGTAAAGAGGGACACTTGAAAAATATTCTAAGTGTGGAAAGTTGAAAGCTCACTATGCTAAATGCGCCCTAGGCTTGACTGGAGGGTAAAATTTACTAAGTGTTGAAAATTTGAAGCTCAGCTAGTCGTATGCGCCAAAGCAAGGAAGGAAGATAGGAAAAATTTCTAAGTATTGAAAATTGAAAGTAGCACCTAGCAAATGTGCCCTTGGTTTGGAGAAGAAATTTGAAATTTTCAAAGTATTGGAAACTTGAAGCTCAGACCTCCAAATGCGCCCTTGACTTGGAGAAGCCTTGGAAAATTTTCTAAGTGTCTAAAATGGAAGTATAACCCTCCATATGCGCCCAAGCCTGATAGGTCATGGATAAATTGGTCTAAGGCATTGAAAGTGGAAGTAGGGGTCTCTAAATGCGCCAGCTTCAAGGAGGAGAGGGAAAAGAGTCTAAGTGTTAAAGACTAGAAGCTCCTCTAGTCAAATGCGCCTAACCTCTATATGGATAAGTTGAAAACTTGCCTAAGGAATGAAAGTGGAGCCACATAGGGTCAAATATGCCCAAGGTGATGTGTTAGCTAGGGAATTTTATAAATGTTGTAAAAAATGACAGTAGATACATGAAAATGTGCCCACTTTGAAATGGTGATTTGAAAATTTTCTTAAGGCAAGGAAAACGCAAAAGGAAAAAAGTGAAGATAAACTTTGGTGATGAAATATTTTTCTAAGGTTGAAAATAAAAAAATGAAAAGTATCCCTTCGTCTAGGGACACATGAATTTGATGTTTTTTGAGGGAAATTCTCTTCTGGGTATTGGATATCTTTGACAAGGAGATGATTTTGAAACTTTCCACGCCTCGCCTGAGACTTTAAGATGGAGATTTTACTCGGGCGCCTGGTTGATGAAGTCTTCTAGAGGAAATGAATTATTTCTAAGGCAGATGGGTTGGAAATTTGGCTAAGGCAAAAAGGGGATATCATGCTGGTTGGGAAATTTTCTAAGGCGGAGAGAAATCAAGCAACACCCTCTAAACGCGCCGTCAAGTTGGATAAAAGTTTCTAAGGCACAACTTCAAGGTACACAGGAAATAGAGTACAAGATGGGTTGGAAATTTGGCTAAGGCATGAAGAATTTGAGGAAGAAGTTTGCTAGAGGAAAAGTGATGAACCCTATCAGATCCGGAGATCACTCAGACATTGGAGATCAAAACATGGAGATCAGGTATGTAAGGAGAGTTTATATTATTAAGTGTTCTAATGCTCTTCTCTTTATCTGTTTTGTAGGATGAACGTCGGGGCCAAAGCACGATGACTTGAAATGATGAAGCAAATAGTCCAAGATGATAAGATCATGAAAAGAGATGTTGGAAGAAATGGCTAATTGTTGACCTAGTGTTGCACCCAACGTAGTTAGGCGAATGGCAAGGAGGAATGATTGAATCCAAGACAAGAAAATCTTTCAAGTTCAAAATAAAGGAAAAGATGAAGGCCCAGGTGTTGGAGACTGATGTCATGACAGATTGAAGGACATAATAAAGGAATTCTTCTTAAGTCTGAAGTCCTCCAGCAATGACCCAAAAGATGTTCTCCAACATGCTTCATGCAACTCAAGATGCAGTGGTAGGAGGGAGGAAAATCACCATCGAACAGATTAAAAAGTTACAGCCTTGGAGTCAGATCAGACTCATCCAGTTTGCAGTCAGGAAGAAGAACAGTGTGAACGCTTTTACAAACAAGAATCTTCAAGAAGTTGAAGCCACAACGATCAGACTCATCCAGTTTGTAGTCAGGAAGAAGAACAGTGTGAACGCTTTTACAAACAAGAATCTTCTAGAAGATGGTGGACATTAATTGCTCATTTATTACTCCACTCTTCTTGGTGGCAGGTTTTAGGGTTAGGGCTTATGTGGCTCAATCTGAGCCCTTCATTGTAATGTAATCTGAGCCGTCCATGGGACTTGGCTAGCTATAAAAGGGGCATCCCCCCTCATTTGTACCTCATTAGATTAGACAGTAGAGATTAGAGTAGAGATAGGAAGATAGAGAGACAACTTAGAAGTAGCATAGCGTAGATCGATAGTGTAGTTTGAAGAAGAAGGAAAGTTTTTCCTTTGAAAACTTTGTAAGAAATTGTTGTGAACACTCTCATAATAAAAAGGGTTTTCATTGATGATGATCTCGCCTTTTGTTGTGAGTAGCTAGCAAGGTTTCTTCGTCCTACTGATTCGAGTAGTAGCTTAAAGTAAAGTAAATTTCATTTCATGCAAGTAGTTAGTAATTGTGGAATGTGGTCTTCAATTTGAGCAAACTTCGTTTATCCATACCACTAGTGGGCTCGCTGATGGTGAGTTCGCCTTGCGTGGTCAACTGGAAACTTGTGGACTTAACTTCGATTACGATCTTCATGTTGGTATGCGTCGTCGTGACGGTGTCTTCATTGTTGAATTGTAATCTGAATATCTTTAGTTACCCCCCTTGAAGATTGCACTAGTTCTGTGGAAGCTGTCTGAAGTGAGGCAAACCGGAATCTAGTTGAGGCTTGTGAAAATTGATCTCCATGTCCCACGCCTAGATTAGTCCATAGCATCTTCTATCCCTGCAACCATTTCAATTCAATACTTTTTGGTTAGTTTAGGAAGCAAGAGCTTTATAGACAAACCTTTCGAGCATTCAAAATTCCTTTCTCTGCTGTTGAACAATTTCGTAAGTCCCCTTGAAATACTAGCAAATCACATCGAGCCAACTGAGACTATCCACTGCATGAAGGAACCTTGGAGTTGAATGCATGATCTTTCTAGCAATCTTAGCATGCAGGAGATTTTGTTCAAGAGAGGATAGAGTCGCCGTTGGTAACTTTATTCTGTGTTGGTGCGGTCACGAAAAACACATCAACAGGTAGGTTTTTTGAATTTTATGTTTTTTTTCTATATTTTGTTTTTACAAATGAACTCTTGTTTTGTTTTGAAATTTTTGGTTTGTATTCATTCTTCTAGGTATCTATAACACATTCTTAATATTTTAAAATAAATTAACTATTAAGTTGTATTTATTATTTTATATATTTTTGTTTTCAAGTTTCATTTGTTTCAATTCTTCGAATGCATTGTTTATTGAACTTGTTGCCTTAGGTATTACAATGGCAACCATTTTTAGCTCTATGAGCCAACCTCGCTTCAAAACATACCCAAACTCTCCCCTTTGGAAATCTATAGAAATGTTACAACAACTTCCAAGTGGTGGAGGTTATGTTTGGATTTCTGGTCATTGTAAAGTTAGATATTCAAGCTTGTATAGTCGAGTGAAAGGCCATTTGTGCAAGATCCTTGGACAAGACATAAAATTTTGTCCAAGTGAAGATGGTAATGGCATTCTAGCAGTACAAGTCTTGGCATATATTGAGGAGCAAGAAAAAGTAGACCAAGCAGTAGGCTGTAAATGAAATCATCCTTTGTTAAGGAAAGGATCTTGAGGGTTGAAGCCTCCTCCATCGCCTTCGCATTTTCAATCTACAAAGAGCCATTCAGTTTTGTCCATACCTGAAGAATAACTTTTGGCCTCTAAACATAAGAGATCAAAGGAACTGTTGGAAATGGTATTTTAGAATGAGGCTAACGAGATTGCCGATCAAGACAATGAGATGTGTCTATGCGAATGGATTGGAATTCAGTGTTGTTCGCTCATCATATTGGCAAAAATGGTGAAATCAATTAATAAGGCTCCAAAAGGGTATAAGGGCTCAGGTTTTGAGAAGGTGCATAACACATTATTGGATAAAGAGTGAAATTTGTAGAGAACTCCTTGAAGACCATAAGGGGTTTGTAGGTCAAAATAGGGGTGTCCATTATTTCTGATGGATGGAAAGATGTAGTTTCCCCTAAATGAGTATATATAGTAGCTACCACCCTACACAATGCCTCAAAAAGGTGATGTGAGGAATGTATGAAGGAATTGTGGAAGCATTAAGGGAATCGATTCCCAAAGTCAAATTCTTGGGTTACAAAAAGCTGGCCACTCCATTTACAATTCATTTCTATTTGAAAGAAAGTGAGACATGGCTGATAGGGAGACATAAGGTGAAAGTAACAATAGTTTGAGATAATTCCTATGTATACACTGTGGAGCTGGGAATTATATTTGTTGGTCAATAAGCTAATATATCAGTTTGGGACCAATATTCAGAGATATATTTATTTAGTTCAGGAAGAAGATTAAACAAATTTGGAGCTTTTCTATCAACAACTACAAAAGTCATCGTTAGTTACAACATTCAATTTCTAGTCATGTTCCAACCACTACCGAATCTAAGGCGAATGAAGATTTTTATCATCAGCATTTAAAGGGTAAATCCATCCAATAAATCAGCTAATATGACATCATCAATCATTTTGGGTATTCACTCCATTGTAAATTCAAATTACATGTTAAGGGTTGGCAAAATGTGCACTTACAGTTGATTGACAAATGAAGTTATAATTTTTGAGTTTGAAATCAACTTTTGAGTTCTTTGTCAACTATTTGTTAAAATGTCTATGCATTATATCGTACTTGCAAGGCTACGTCTTTTTGTGATTATTCTTGTGATCAATAATGATAGTTGCAGCTGCTTGAAACCCTTCGAATCAGATTTATTGATTGATTGTAATGCCCCCATTTTCAGGTTCCCTTGTAGTGTAGTTGGCATTGACCTTGTGGTTGTGTGTCAATGTGATAAGAGGATTTATTTGATGATTCCAATGAGCTAAGGAGGTCTGGAGGACTCATGCCACTTTTCAGGGTGATTTTCAGCTTTTAGTGTGCTCTCCAAGATTTTTGGAGAGAGCGTCTATTTATAGTAAGTCATTCGGTTGATTCCGTTTATCATTATTCTTCATCAGGATCACTCCAGTCTAGTCAGTTTTCGTTTCCAATGCATTTTGGCACTTTCCACAAAATTAGTGTATTAATTGCCTTTTTTAATTATTTTACTAAGGTTGCTAAATATTATTTAAAATATTTTAAAAGCACCTTAGTGTTATAGCTCATTAGAACCCGGATGAAATGTTTTAAATCATGGATGCATAAAACAAGGACCTTGTGTGTCAAATTGTGATTATTTTAATTAAAAGGTCCTTTTTAGAGCTAAAATGGAGTTTTTATTAAAAAGTGAGGTTTAAAAATAAAAGATTTTGGAGAGTTTAGTGGAAAAGTATAAAAGGAGATTTGGAGAGTTCATTTGGATATGCTTGAATATTATTTTGGATATGACCTTTTCTGGTTTATGATTGGTTTCCATTGCCTTTTTGAGGACGAAACCCTCGGAAGGAGCAATAGCTGTAGGAGTGAAAGATCTCCCATGGCTGCTTGTTGAAGGCTTCATTCAGAGGTCTTGCTGGAGCTTGTTATTGCAAATTTTCAGAGCTCATTTGTTTGCAGATTAGAGGTTTGTTTCGGTGATCTACGCATAGGGAATATATTGTAGATAGGTGTTGTTTGTGAATGCCTTCATTGCTGCTTGCTCCATTCAGGGATTATGCTGGTGACTTCATTGATCATTTGCAGCAATTATTTGAGAGCTTGTTGAAGGGTTTTTGAGGAAATGAAATTAACGACAGTTTTGTGAAGATATTGGCAGCGTTTCAAAGCAGAAATAAGATCTTCTTGGTGACTCTTATGCTGGCTGTACACCACTAGTAGGGCCGTACAACTGTAGCAGGGGTGTGAGTTTCTTCCTAAGCAAAACGCCTAGGTTTTGGAGCAGATTTCACTTCCATTTGTGGCATCTAGGGTTGCTTGATTGCTATATATCAGATTTGTGGTGGAGAAGCGAGGGTTTGATGATTTGTTTGCATTTTTTGTAAGCACCAGCTTGCTGGTTATGTATGATGAGACCTGCAACTTTCAATAGCAGCAAATGGGTATGATTTATTTGAGTTTAATTTGCTGAATAATAATTGTAAGAGACCTGGTGTCTCTCAACCCCAAACTGTGCTGAATGATGCAATTTGATTTTTGTTTTGATGGTTTTGTAATTTTTTCTGTGTTTTGTGCATATATGATTTTTTTGTACTTTTTATATAAAGATGCCAGGCATGAAGAAAAATGCAAGAAATGCAAACAACTGAACAACTATTCTATTGAAAGGCTGCAAAGGCTTTATTTAGATATTAAATAACATTTACAATCTTAATTTATTGTAGGGCATACCCGGAATTGAGTTTTAGAAGCCTCTATAAAAATCTGGAAATTACTTGCAGCAGCCAATAAACCCTTAAGAAGTTCGATCCGGCCAATAGAAAGATTTCTCCACCTCATAAAATACACCAAAAGCCTTTAATAGGATAGCCGTCCACTATAAAGAAGATTAAAGTCCCAAAGGATAGGCGTTTGAGCTTCTTGAATAACCACGCCTAGGTTGCAAGTACAGGTATGGCTTGATAACAGCAATAAATGCAAATGTATGGCTGGTAGAAGGATGCCTGAGACAATAGTGATTGCAGCCACAAATCAATCTGCCTTTTTTATGAAGATTTATCTTGAAACCCTTGTTGAGTCTTCTCAATAATGCACAAATTTGACTCTTGTAGGAAGCCAACTTGATGAGCAGTCTTCAGCTGATGGTTTCACAGCCTCAGAATGCTAGACTATGAAGAGTTTTCGTTCTCCAAAGCCTGAAAATGGATGAAATTTGCAGAAACCCTGGTTTCTTCACAAACTCCAAAGCTCTCAAATAAGACAAAGTTGAATAATCATCATTGAATGAATTTAATTTGCTTTTTGAAAGCTTTTGATAGCCTCCTTGAGAAAATCGACCCTTCTAGATAATTTGGCAATTTAAAATAAATGCTTTTTAATATATTTGCTTTTGATGTCTCCAAACCTTGGTAAATGTGCCATTATAATAAAATATCATTAATTGACTTAATCATGTGTTAGTGGCCCCCTTTTAAAATATAAAGTCATAATATAACTTTATATTATAAACTTTTAAATTAAAATCATTAGTGACACATTAAATATTAATAACTCCATAAATATTCATCCGTTAGCCACGCCAACTGAACCCAAAGTCAATTTTGCCAAATACTGAATGATCAGATGCCCTGCCAAAGATAGTAACTCCTAAAAGCTGACTTACTATAAATAGTAAGTGCACATCACTGAGCCTAGAAACATTGCAAATGTCCAATCAAAGGTCGATACTGCAAATATGCTCTGTTCAGGTGCTCTGCTATTAATAGAAATCCTGACTCACCCAAAATAGTAACTTACTATAAATAGTAAGTGTGCCACTCTGAGTCATATAACCTGTGCAAAGGCCAAAACTTGAATCCAGCTGGGGAGTAATGTCCCAAATCACCGGGTAATTGCCATAGAAGACCCTCTATCCATAATTGTTAGCCTACGAGGGTCAAAATAATAGGCTAATCCCTCAACAAACAGGACCAAGCTAAAATGGGGACATTGCAATAATCTGGGTTGCATTTGGTTTATCATTTTCTTGGCAATCTAGTTAGTTTTCAGATTTTGTTCAATTTGCAATTCCTACAAGCAAAATACAAAAAATCAAAAAACAACAAAACACATAAAAAAACAAACAAATTGGGGTGGGACATTACATTGATATCATGATTTCCAAACTGTTTAATGAAATACCTATGATTTGAAGCTGAAGTATATGCAAGTGTTTTTAAAAAAATTGGTATGGGTCATTATAGTTTCATACAACTTCTGAAGCTAAAAAAGATCATTATTTAAGGTCCTGTCTGGTTTTTATCAATGTTTGAATGAATTTAGTTTGGTATTTCAAAGACAAAACATAACTTTGCCCCTTGAAGTTTAAATATCTCCTATGGAATCAAAAAGTTAACTGTTGAATTGAGAAGTATAACTTTTGATCCAATGCATAATTCACATTCAAGTAATGCTTTGAAATATCAATGTTGAGGATTTATAAAATTCAATTCTATGATTTTAAAAAATGAAGTATATTTCATTGAAATTCCCATTACAACTCAAAAATTCACAATATAGAACATCCTGGGCATAACAATAACAACTTGCTTTTAAGGATTTTATCTCTTACAATTTTTTTTCATACAACTTCAAAGCTAAAGAGGATCATAATTTAAGGTCCTGTTTGGATTGTATAATAAATTAAGTCTGGAATTCTAAAGATAGAACATAACTTCCTGCTTTGAAACTTAAGTATCTCTTATGGAATAGAAAATTTGACTGTTAATTCGAGAAGTATTGCTTTTCAATCCAATGTATAGTTCGTGTTCAAGTAATGGTTTGAAATAATGGCTGATTAATGAAAGTTTGAGTTTGACATTGGATATAACAAATTCACTCTACAAAGACATTTGTATTTATGTTCTCATACATTTGATATTCAATTGCAGGTATTATATTATTTGGCACCACTTTTCCCAAAAAATGTTATCTTATTTTGGGAGGATGAGGTATGCCAATTCTTTGACTAGTCCTAGTATTGGTGTTTCTATGGAAAATGCTTTCATGTTATATTTTCTTCTAGTTTGTGATGCAACCATGATAAGTTGATTATTTCCATTTCAAATGTCATAAATGAAGGCTTCACGCCTCTAATTTCTATGTTGAATCATCTAAGATATTTTAATCAGTTGGAGCACCATTTCTTGCTTCCTTTTTTGTAATAGAGCAAAAAAAAGTTAAGTTGCTTTGTTAACATTAAATGTGAGTCATTTTTGTTTGATAAAAGACAATTATAATTATATAAAATATATTAAAAAAACCCTTAGTGGGCATCAGAGAAAAAAGCCATTGGGAAAGAAAGATCTAAAGGAAAGTCCCAATAGTATGCATTGACTGGGAAAACCCATTAGTGGACTATAGAAGGGAATTAGTACACTTCTTTTGGTTAAAGGGTGTAGAATCTCTTGTTGCAAGTAGCATATGGACAAAACTTGGAACTGCCAATATGGTACTGGAAAACTTGGCAATCAACATGGGAGATGCAATTCTTTAGTTGAGAAATGATGTAGGGTGAGAACAGAAAGCTTCTTTTAAAGCCTTTTATTTGTGATGAGAAATAGATGGGGAGGAATATAGCGAAGAATAGTTGTAGACAAGGAGAATTTGAATGTTGTGCATAGTGTTGAGGGATGTAAGTAAATTGTCATAAAGGGGTGTAAGTGGTGAATTTAAGGGGAACTATTAGAATTTTACCCTGATGAAGAACAAGTTGTGGATGATTTCCGAAAGATATGGTTATAGGTGGGGCAAATAAATTTGCATACCTAAGAAAATGCCATTTTTTGTGAAGTTTGGTTGGGTTGGGGGACTAGATGGTTTTTTCTTGCAACATCAAAGTTTGCCTCCCAAAGTACCTTCTTTCATTGTAAATACTAAATCCTGTCCATTCAAGGAGAACATACCATGGAGATCTTCCAGTACTTTCACAAATTCACATATTTGAAGGAATTAGTGGTTTGGTGAATGGGTGATTTGGCCCTTGCTAAACAAGCAAGCTTATTTTGATGACATGGAAGTTATTAGTTGATTTTATGAAATTTTGGACTAGAATTGCTTGGAGAAACTTGGTTAATCAACACGACAATGTGAAGGATGCTTGATAGGTGAAGTGTTGGTATTGCTTGAAGCCTTAACAAATTTGTAGAAATCTGGGATTTTGGCAAAAAGGAGGAAAACCTTCCTGCATCTAAAAATCCAACTTAGGTGCCAACACCAGATTCTAGTTTACTTTATTTTTAACCATTGAGCTCTTTTTGTCTTTTGACAGTTTCTTTGGGTGAATGACAAATAAAGAGATACTTTGGTTGTGTTGAAATGCCAATGGAGAATCTGAATCCATATGAATTTCATGATGACTTAGTTTTTGTTGCTTCTTTCATATTCCAACACATTAAACTTAGACACTTGAAGAAAGAGAGTCAATCATTGCAAAAGATATCTGTATAGTAGACTCCAAAGAATACCAGAACCATCAGATTTTTTCGGGTGTTTTGAAAAGTATTAGAAACAAATTGTACATGCTTGGAAGGACTCAACAACTTGAATTTGGATAGGATTAGGATAATGAAATTCTTTGGTCTGAAAATAGGGGAAGAAAATTACTTTGACAAAAAAAAATTTATGGCACTAGATAATGGAATTAGAATCAGTTTTTTTAAAAAAAGTTGTCTATTTTAAAGGGGTTAGATTTTTCTGGGAAGAAGGATTCAACGAATACACCTCAGTTTGGGCTAGAACAAAACCAAGTAGAACACATCCTATATGCAAATTTTCTACTTGATTCTTTTTTCTATATTTTTCTGATATGCATTAATTTACAAGTGCCATGATAATTTAGTCTTATGGTTGCTTCCTTCACACCTCAGTATATTATAATTCAGGTCTTATCTACTTAATTCTATTTTCTACATTTTTCTGATATTTTCTTTGAAGAAAGAGAGTTGATCATTAAAATTGACGTCTGGATACAATACCCCAAAGAATGCCAGAAGCATTAGCATTTTTTGGGTGTTTTGAAAAATATTAGAAACACAATATACATCCTTGGAAGCGCTCATCAACTTGAATTTGGATAAGATTAGGATTATGAATTTCTACAATCTGAAAATTGAATAAGTAAAATACTTTGACCAGAAAACTTTTATTGCCTTTGATAATGAAAATATAATCAGGAGATTCTTTTAAAATTGACCATTTTAAAGGGGTCAGATTTTCTGGGGAAGAAGGATTGAACAAATATAGTCTAGGACAAAATGAAGTAGAACAAATCCTATATAGAAATCATCCTAAAATTCTATTTTCTAAATGTTTCTTATATGCAAGACATCACGTATTTTCAAATGCATATTATATAAAACACACTGTATTTTTAATAGCTCTACAATATCCTTAAATACACAATATTCAACGTAACCTTCCATGTTGAATTCACTCTTTTTTACTGAATGTGGGAGAATAATCAAATTGCTTGTGTAAAATAATTTCATTGTAACCTTCAAGTAATAGTGAAATAACTGAAGCTAACAGTTTTATATCTTTAGTAAAACTGGAAAAATCTAGTTAAAGAGTGAAGACTTAAGCTCTACCTCATTTAATGTGAGTATTTTGAAAGATAAATTGAGACTTGTAGATTGCTTAAATTTTTTGATTTATTTTATCTTGTGCTAAGCTCTAGATTCCAAAGATGAAGGCGTATATCACTGATACAGAAGATTCAAAGGGAATAGATGATTCGAAGGATGAAACATTGCAGCAGGAAACATGGGATGACATGATAATCAATGTGAGTTTATGTAGTATAATTCTGATGGTACTGATAGCTGCATTCTAGTGATGGTTTAGGTTATTATGTCTTCAACATTTGATTGAAGACTGTTATGAGTGGATGTGAATGGTGAACAATATTTCTGTGGTTGCTTTTACAGCATATTTTTGTGTGGATTGCCCTTGTACATATTTTATTTTGAGGGCATAGAACTTGTTGTACTAATATCTTTGTTACAATCTTCCCAAGTATTGATTCATAACCTTTCACTTCATGTCATTTTCTTGCAGTTCTTTGCAGAATCTCTTGATGTAATCCGAGATCCAAAATGGACTTCCTCTTTGGGCAATTCTCTTTGTAGGCAGTATGTACTATACAATGGTGATGATGAACATTCTGCATTGCTACATAGGTATACAAACATTAAACTCCAAAATTCTACATATATGGTATGCATATATAGTGGTGTAATCTGAATAATTTTTTTATGACTTTTATCAAATTTGATATTAAGTTTTTATGTTATGGTCTGCATTTTCTTTCTTTCCAAAGAACTTTCTTCTCTTTGTTTTGATATTTTGAATTTCAGCCAGAGATTTTACTATGTGGAGGTATTTATCCATTATTGTACTTTTGGAGAGTTAAATGCCCAACTTTCACATTGAAATGCATTATATAAATAATAATAAATACAATTCTTGAGTTGTACAAACAATTGTCTCACACAACAAAATTGGAATTGTGTAATGTCCCCTTTTTAGCCCTATGCTTTTCAGTGGCTAATAGGCCATTTCCGGAGTCCCGTGGGCTACTTAGAGGCATTTTTAGGGTTTCCTATTTTCTTGGAGGTATCTTTCTGAGTTTTTAGGGGATGGTTGTAGGAGTTTTCCAATATGTTTCCTGGGTTTTTTTAGGTTTTCAAAGAGCTTCAGAGGGGTGTCACATGCATTTTCATCAGTGACTATTTCTAGACTTCTATTTTTAGTAAGTTATGACGGCTACTTGAAATGTGCTCAAATGTTGTTTGGGGTCATTTACTATTTTTAGCAATATGCTATTTTTAGTAAGTGCTATTTCTGGTAGTGAGACAGTTCAGTTTTGGCAGTGGCTTCTCCAGCATTCTTGGAGTTCAGAAAATGAAAGTTTAATAACTTAAGTTATATTATTTTCTAATGTTGCTTTTTGCCCCCACGCGTAGGCTTTGTAACTTTAGTTGTTTTTAAAAGGTGGACTCATGAGTTGGATGCCCTTTTGGAGACTTTGCAAAATTTAAATGATTTTTATGCCAAGGATAAAGTGGATGCCATAGTTGACAAGATAAAGGGGTTTTTAATAAATAATATTATATTCCTCATTTGGGCGTCCCATCTTGGAGGGAAAAGGAGTTTTGAATTTCTGGGTTTGGAACTTATAAATATGCCTCTCCTCCTCTCTTTTTGACTAAGCTATTTGATGATAACGAAGTGCTGCTAAAATTATTTTAGACTCTTGCTTCGAGGTTGGTACACCTCCTAGTTCTTCTTCAGTTTTGAGTTTGCAAGATAACTCCTAGTTGAATGGTGGGTGCTTCTTCATTCAGAGGTTGCATATTGAGCTTCAATGGTGATGGCTTTTCTATTTACTTCAGTTTTGTGTAGCTTTGATGTTTTCTAGAGAATTTTTGGTGTGATCATTTGCTGTTTGGAGTTTTGTGGAATGTTCTTTTAGTCTACTGTTGACCCATGTTTATTCTCATACTATTCCGGAGAGTTGGAACAATTTTGTGGGTATAGGCTCAATGCTTTCCTAGCTCTTGGGCGCCCCTTTGCTAGGAGTCTCATATTTTTCGGAGGTGAGCCCGATATTTGCTAGTTGGTCGACCTCCCTAGAGAGCTGTACCATCTACTATTGGTTCATTGGTTTGCGTGCCGGGGTATTTTGTGCATAATGTGTAGAGATCCACCCGAATTTGCATATAGTTTTTTCGATTTTCTCTAATCACAGATGCTCAGGCATTCTGTCAAACAGTTTGGTTCTGATATGTAGCTTTGAGTTCATTTGCCAATTGTCTCTCACAATACATTCAATTTAAAAGATCTCACTATTGCAATTACAATAAATATAAACCATCCATATAACTAACACCAATTTGAATGTCACAGGTATGCCACTTGACTCAAACAATACTTTTCAGGATAAAATTACTTGACTCATACAATTCTGATTTTAAATGACCAAGAATAATACAGTTCCAGAATTTAATATTATCTCCAGATAATACAGAACAAAACATAGCAGTTTTCAGGAACGCCAAAACATAAGCTATCGTCTTATGTAGTGCCCCTTGCTAGATTTGACCTTAAACTTTGCTGATTGGAACCTTGGGAATTTTGTGAAACACTTGCCAAGCAAAAGCTGAACTTGCTGATGCAAACTCTTTTTGGTTTTTGATGTTATGAAAGAGCATATGCATTCACCAAACTCTAACTAAGATGTATAATTGACTGATATTAAATGAGTATGTAGAGCAACTATCAGTGTATGACTCACCAATGTAATTATATGACTGAAAATATGCATCTACAGCCAAGGGACATTAATGCAAACACTTGACAAGCAACCTAGATGACTGAATTCTTATGTTAATAATGCAACTACAGCATTGAGCATTTCATCAAACACTTATCATGTAACTTAGAGGTGCGTAAGGTAAGCTACAACAATGAGAAATTATATCAAACATTTGTTATGCAAACTAGATATGCAAATGATCTCTTTCAGCTGTAGACATTTAGTCAAACAGTTGGCATGCAAACTAATATGAAAGAAATGAAGCTACAGCCATTGTCATTTTGACAAACACATAACATGCACCTTTATTACTCCTTTATTGAGATATCATATCTATTAAAATGCTGATATGAATGGCCAAGACTCTTGGCTTGCAATGCAATTTATTACAAGTCTGAGCATGTATGACAGCTACTAATCAAGACTCTATATGCTGATAAAAACATGCAAATTACATGAGAGAACCTGATCATATGAAGCGCCCTTGAGTAGATGTTGTGGGAGCTATGCAAGCTTGGAATGAGTCTTCTACTTGCCAAATCATACCACTAGAAGGAGCCGCCCCTGTTCTGGTCTGAATATTTCTCCAAATAAATTAATGACAGCATATAACTTCCTTTTCAAGCATCTAAAATCTTCACCACTCTCCTAGGACCTAGGAAGGCAGCGCTTCCATACCCATGTGAAATCGATGCACATTCAGCTCTTAATGAATAAAATCGTGGTTCCTTGATCTGCAGCAAAGACTGAAAGTGACTCATAGAGAAGCTCCAATCGATCCTTTCTTCAGCATAAAGAAGTTGCAACAATACAACAGCTGTAGCAAACTTCTCACAAGATGCAATAATGCTTCAGCTAATGCACCCCAAACAATGTAGTAATCAGAATTGCAATAATACAACAGCTATTGCAATGGTATTGATTCCTCCAATGATGCCCAAGTAGAAACCCTGAATTAGATTTCCTCACTATCTAGCTAGGCTTGATATTTCACAAACGAAATTGGGACTCTAGAGTCTTCAAACCCTCGAGCCAATGAAAGCATTCAAGCTCTCTTCTACCACGCAGGTATGTAAGAAGTATAAAATCCAAGTGTGCTTGAATGACTAGCAATTAGCTTCTTATATACTTTTTCTAACCCATCTCCAAGAAGCTTCTAGAAAATAGTATTATTTTATTACTTAGGTGACTTTATGATATAATATTTATTTTAAGTCACTTTATTAAATTAATTAAATATAAGGCCAGCAAGCTGGAAAACCAAACCAAACACTGGAAAACCAAATCAGACGTTGGAAAACCAAACCTTACCTTGGAAAACCTTACAAATAATTAACTTAATGATTTCTCCTTATTGCTTCAAATCGGGGACATGACATCTCACCTATTCGAAAGCCAAAGAGCAGCTTAAATATTACCTTCAAAAAACATCCAAGTAAATTCCTTTGATATTATTGAGCCTCCTTTCATTATCGAGCAACTAGAGCTTAAACGACTATCTCCATGAGTTTGCTGACTTAGACTACGCTTGGCCGACAGGTGGCCACAAGCATTGTCTCCAAGTAACATTAAATTCACCAAGATCATAAGCGGCGGATATGATTTAGATGACTCCTTAATACAAACGAAACTACAATATCACGATTCCTCCACATTGATAGCTGTCTTGGCATCCTCCTGATAGGTGCTATTACGTCAACGTTTCCCAAACTTGGCTCGTGAGCTTCTCTGAATTCTTTTAATTTGTTACTATGTCTTCTTCATTGCCCTGTCTCCTTGACTTCCCCATAGTTATCATTCTGCAGTGCCTATGCACGGAACCAAGGCAATATATGACACTTTTTCTTCATAATACACGACTTCATTAACATCTCAGGGATTGGCGTTTTTCGACTTTCTTTGTTTAATCCTAAAGCTCCCGATCTATTCATGAAGTGACAACATTGAATTTGAATTGCATCATATTTCTTACCTCCAAAGAAATTCTCGTCACCAATAACATTCGATGAAGACTAGCAAGGAATGGTTCTTCATGAAGCTGCTATATCATTAACGAGGAGTGCTATGATAATTACTTTCACCGCTAGCTCTAGGATAAAAGCCACGATTTATATTAAATATACAAAATGGCTACTTAAAGAAATACCACGGCTTCTAAAATACAAATTGCAAGCAACACCTGACACCTCTCTTCAATCTTTGTTGGGAACGATTTGATATTTAAAGCTCGACTTTCTTCACATTCTGGTGCTCCTCAAAGAGACGACTGAAGCATATATTTTAATAAATTCCAATCATTGACAATTCTGCAGCAATGGAAATTCCCAAACCTCCTGAATATGCATCGCCGCCTTGTGCAGAAGATGGCTTTTGAACGCTCTTTGAATTAAGTCTCACCTTTATTAGTGGTGCTTCTTTTCCAGAGCTTCCCGATTTTGAACATACAACAATTGTGTCAATGAATTCGATGCCTCAGAAGGGAAGAGTTCATTGCAAGCCTCATGATAACTCTTAACTCTCCGTCTCTCCAAGAAATAGTGTATACATAATTGCTAGGAATAAACCAATTTCCAATCTTTATTGCTCTGAATGTTAATCGATATTATGTGAATAGCTCTGCAAGACATGAATGGACTAATTTCCCGGATATAAATTATTCAGCAATTAAAATGGCCCTTCATCAATCTTCCTATTGTCACACTAGTATATTCTTTGAAACCCTTGTAAATAATATATGGAAAGGCTTGTACGTAGCAGTTTATCACTACAATCCATATACTCAGCTATTCCATGAATTTACCTACAACAACTTTCAAAAGATTTCACTGTAATTCCTCAACATAGAAATATGCCTTAATAATTAAGACTCACAAATTTCTGAAATGACAACATTAAACTCAAGCGTGAAACCTGAATAGTTCCACCAACTACATATTTGGGTTTTCGTCCAAATCGATGAACTGAGGGGTTTGCGTCCCCAAGCTCTTGAAAACCAAGTTTCCAAATCCAAATCAACCGAGCCCCCCTACAAATGAATTCCCGGAACTTTTATTCTTTTCTCTTTCGTAACTCCCGTGACTTCTTGAATTCCCTTCTTTTTCCCATTTTCACCTTTAAATTCATTTGAGAATTTCATATTTAAAAGTAATTTAATTAATGTATTTAGCTTTTCATAACTTAAGTTACTTTTACTTTATTAATTTAAGTTGTCCTTTTCCAATTTAATCTTTTTGACAACTTAAATTAATAATTTATGTTGACACTAAAATTGGGACATTACATAATGATGATGGCTAGCTTCCTGGATTTGGACGCCTAGCTCTTGGGAACCCTTTGTAAGTAATTTGAGGTGAATTGGATGTGTGGTTGGAGAGATATGAGCATTTGAAGGGGTGCTGGTTGGTTTTTCGTGCATGTTGTTCTGTCATATCAGATTGCTGCTCCTTCATATCAGACCTGGTATTTCATTGTCTTATCATACTTTCATGATGCCTAGTCATTTGTAATGTTATAGAGATGGATATCTAACACTTGGGCTTCATATTGTTTGATTCTCTCATGATATATTGAATCTCACGTCATATTGTAATGCTGATTTAGTAGTATTAATCAGCTTTCTCATTTCAGTATTTTTGTATTACACTCCCGCTGGATAAGTGGTTGAGTTATTGCTTTACTTTCTGTTGCTTGTTGAAAAGTGGAAGTGGCTAGCTATGCCGCCAAGTTCTTTGCTTTACTTGACTTTCCTGTAGTCCACTGAAAAGTGGACGTGGCTGGCTTTGCCGCCAAGTATTTATATTTTCTCCATTGGCTGGCTTGCCATCAATAGCTCTTGTACTTCTAGCATAATTCATATTGTAATCAGATCCCCTTACACTATATGCTCTCACCTTGCCCACTTCGGGATTTGGGTGATCAAAAAGTGAAGGGTTGCTTATTCCGTTGATTATTATTGCATTTTGACTAATGCTAGCGGGTGCAAATTTGCAAAAAATTAAGGGTGGGTTATTGCATGAGCCAATGCTTTGTGAAATGTTTTGAAGTTTCCAATAACTATATTAATATTCGAATAGTGAACCATAAGAAAGCAATGTTAATTTGGGCCGTCTATAGGATGGTGTAAAATAGTTTAAGGGAATAAGTCCCTTTTAAAATATTTTGGGTCAATTAAATTAATGCATATAATAAATATATAAACTAATTTAGAGTTATTTAAGAGTGGGATTTGATAATTGTAATAAATGAATATTTAGAGTATTAAATGTAAGGAGATAAGGGTTTTAGTTTTAGGAATTAGAATAAAGAATATATGTTGATGTTGTGTAAGATATAATTAGTTAGGTAAAAAAAATGTTTGGATAGTATAGAATGATTTAGGATTTGTATAGTTTCTGAAAATATGTATAGGTCATATATGATCCCTTAAAGGCTGAATGCAAGCTCCACAAAAATGATCTAGTGTATAGAGTTGATTTGTAAGCTATAAGATTGTCTTGAGAATATGGACTTCTACAACCTAATTTTTTGCGATCTTTGATGGATGAATCATGTGTAATGATGATAAAATATAGAGATACCTTTGGAGAATTTGTCAAATTGATAGAGTCAAAATACACTAACAATTCGAGTTAACTAAATCTATTTATCATTGTTAAACTATTTTGACACTTTTGTGGATATATTACTTATATTTAAATTTTTTTTTTTTACATAAGGCGAATTTAATGCCTAATCTTTTTTCCAATTTTTTTCCTTGTCGAACTTCATCCAAATTTCAATGTTGCTGAACTCAAACTCGAATTCGAACCTTGTGACTTAGACTATGACAATGCATCATGGAAGGAGAAATTTGAATAGTACTTAAGGAAGCACATGAAGGACTAGTTGGAGGACACATGGTGTAGAAACCCTAGTTTCCCCCTGATTCTGCTTCTGATTGTTTTTGTGACGTTTTTGAAGGTTTTTGGTGTTTTTGTGATTTTTTGGGTTTTTGCATAAAATATGAAGATGGCGATTTTGCAAGAAAATAAGAAATAAATTCTATAAAAATTATCTAACTCCGTAAATATCAAACCCTAATACAAATACTGAAACCAGATCATCTATTATTCTTCTGAGACAGTTACAAAGAAGATCTTATTACATGCAAAGCAAAAAGCGATGATATTCAATGAAAACCTGGTATTTGCAGCTTGCTGGTAAATGATTTGAAATGGTACGGCTGCTATGAAAACTTGTTTCTCCTTCTGTCTGATGATCTCTAATGATGCCAAGAAGGTGTGCGCCCAAACTGGTGATGGCAAACTGACCTCAATGCAAGCGATTTACTCCCAAGAGAAAATACGCCCTTATTTATGATGGTACGGCCTGGTACAGCTGGTACGGCCTGAGTACAGCTGCAGCAATGAATAAAAATGTACGGCTCCCTCTGTGGTCTACTGATATGCATAAAAAATAGGCGCCTCAATGTCTAAACCCTCTGAATGAATTATTAACTGAAACTCTGAATGCAGATAATCTCTGAAAGCTCTGTAATTTCTTCTGGATGAAGAAATCTCTCAACTGGCAATAAATCAGGTGATATCTCACACCCTCTGAACTGCTTTCAATGGAGATGGCTCGTTCCCCAATGAATTCGAGACTCAAACCCTAAGGTTCTGTGCTCAACAAAACTTGACCAATTTCAATATCAATAATCACATAATGGCTCAAAATCCAATGCAAATGCACTATATCCCTCAAAAGTGCGATTTCCTCAAAAATAGGGAATATTAAATAATTCGAACTTCTTTTGCATTTAATATTTCAATAGTCTCAGCCAAATTTTATAATAAAATATAATCAACGAATTGGCCCCTTCCTGATGATGGGCGACCCCTCAGCTTAAATCACTTAAGTTATAATTAAATATTATAACTTTATATTATAATCTCCATATAATTAATATTTAATTAATTCAATTAAATATTAATATCTCTCTCGTTATACATCCGATGCCTGATCCGTCTGAAGCTGACGAACACTGAAGTGATTCAACATGCCAAACCATACTGCTAAAAATAGCAGGGGTCCACGCGACTGCCAAGAACTGCTAAAAATAGCAACTCGCGCAAGTCTCATGAACCCGAACGAAAGCCAAGATCAAGAAATGCTAATCGCCGAAAAGCCCAACGCGACCTCTATCCGCCTATCGCCCTACAGGGTCGATGATAGGCTAATCCTCAGATCTGAGATGCCACCGAGAAGGGACATGACACATGGGGCCAGATGCTACTGCACGTAAAATGGTGTTGGTAGGCCTATGGGGGTTGATGTTGCACATTGACACTCGAGAGTGGGTGGTAGGATGCGATACTTGCCAAAGTGTTGGTAAATCACTGAACAGAGACTACATATCACTGTAACCATCTCAATTTGAGGAACTTTTCGAGTGATGGGGATTGGACTTCATTGGTTCGCTGAAAGCCAGTCAACTACATTGGTGTAGGTACATAGTCATTGCCACGGAGTACCTAACCAAATGGGCAAAGGCTTGGGCATTGCTAAACAACACTTCAGTGAGTATTGCAAGATTCATATATGAGTAGATTGTCACCAGATATGGCATCCCAATACAGATCACTTGTGACAAGGGAGGAGACTTCGTTAACCATGTCATTTCCTGATGATGACAAAGTTCCAAATTTTTAACAATTTATCAAGCTCGTACTACTCGAGAGTGAATGGATAGGTAGAATCCACGAATGAGGTGCTCGTCTCAGTCATTCACAAGTCATGCAACATTGAAGAAGCTGATTGGGAGGAAAAGTTGTCAGCCATACTATGGGCTTAGCATACGATATACAAGGTGACAACAGGCCACATGCCATTCAAAGTAATGTATGGTCGGGAATTTTGTAGTTCCCACCAAATATATGGTGCAAAGTCTAAGAATTGCCGTCGAGAATCGATTAGGTGAGATAGAGAGTTTGAAGGAATGACTATTCTAGTTAAACAAATTGGATGAACAGAGAGTACTCGCCCAACGGGCAATGGAGATGATGCAGAAAAGAAGGAAATATTGGCATGACAAACACCTCCAGTGGGCAAAATTCTAGCTAGGATAGTTGGTTCTCAAATATAATGGTCGCAACGAATTGAAACATGGTAAATACAAGGTGAGATGACTTGGTGCCTTTAAAATCTTGGAAATCTCAGACAATGGAGCTATCGAACTGGAGACTCTGGGCGATAGAATATTGAAGGATATTATCAATGGATCCAAATTGATGCCATATAAAGAGACAATGATCGCGATCAACATGGTAGATTGGATGGCTGTCGAGAAACCTACCATGGAAATACCAGAAAGACTAGAAGGACTTGTAGGCATAAAGGTAAAACCAATTCTACAAAGACCTGAAGGGGTTGCAGTGCTAAGGATTCATCAACACTTAATAGCTGCATTATTTGGACCACTTGCAGAATGGATAAGAATATATCTTTACAAGGCAGCAAATGGCACTTGGAAGCATCATATTCAGGATTGAGAAGAGGGTACATAACCTATGATGTAGACAAAGAGCAGAAGGAAAGGAAGACAACCGAAGATTGGCATACACGAGAGCAGTCGAAAGATTGGGAAGAAGGCCCCAACCTACGACTAGTGTTCATGGCCGAGTATTACTTTGTAGTAGAATGGGACGAGTATAATGAAGATATAATTCATGGGCAATAGAATGGAACATAGAACCACCCTCGTTGTCAACCTCTAACAGACTATGGTGCGTAGTACACAACCCAACAGCACCACCAATAGTCGAAGGGGAAGAAGTAAGATTGTACGAGCAAAGAGGGAGAATGGACATTGACGATAGTCACCATTATAAAAGTATGGAAAATCCACCATTGCTATAGAAAATATTTGATCTTGATACATATGAACCTATTGATCATGGGTATTTCGTAAACAACATCCAGCCTCAAAAATTATATACGTGGGAACAAACTATGGAAAGGTAAATTATAGAAGACCTGAAATAACTGGGGTACAAGATAAAGCCACATAAATAAAATTAAAAGAAAAAGTTTCGCAAAGAGGACAAAAGAGAAAAAATGAAAATAAAGAAAAAAAAATAAAAATAAAAAATCATTGGAGTTGAAAATTATTAAAGTTCCAAAAATGAAAAAAAGCCAAAAATTAAAATTCGAGAGAAGAAAAAATGTTAGAGTTGGGAAGAATTAAAAAATTATTAAAAAATGGATATATTAAATCCTAGTTGGCAATTATTTAACTCCAGAAACTAATTAAAAAGTTGCCAAGGCAAATTCATTTAGTAATATCCATACGGTCTAGTGAAAAAAATTTTTATATGGCAAAAAATATATAACACCATACGACATCATTATACACAGAAGGGTTATTCTGTATGGTTAAGAGAAAGGAAGTTAGGAAATCAAACTAGCAAGGTTGTATGACTGTAGAGAAGGACCATATTAGAAAATAGAAAGAACTCTCATTTTGCAGTGTACGACAGAGTACGACATTGGACCCTCATATTACCAATCGTATGATGCTTTGAAGTGAAGATAGTACAATGGTAGTGTAATGTTCCCAAATTATTGATAAAGTGATTTAATTAATTTAATTAATTTAAGTTGTCCAAAATTAATATTATTTCAAAAGGATGACCTTAATTAATTATTTTAATTAAAATAAAGTGGAAATAATAAAATATTAAAAAGGTCACTTTATTAAATAAAGATGCTTCTAGAAGCTGGAGTTAGTTGCAAGTTGGCTTCTTCTGGAAGATTCATTGGAGCCTTCAAAAAAGGTTGTTGTGCAAGGCATTGGGCATCCATTGTTGAATTGATCTTTCTTATGCTTTATGCAAAGACTTGAATCTTGGATTTAGGTAAATCTCTGAGGACGAAATCCTTCAGCAGATTAGAAAGGGTTGGACGAAAGCCTGGCTCTTTCAGGGAGTGGATACGTGACAGAGTTCACATTGGCTTAATCTTTCAGAATTGGAGCTTCAAGTATATTTGTTGAGAAGAGCAAGCTGGAGAAATTTTGTGTCTTCTCTGAAGACAAAATTTCTAGGTTTTTGCAATAAATTAGGTTTAATTGATAATTTGGCATTTTGTTATAAATCTTCATGATTTAGGGTTTTATTGTGGAAGTCTTTAGTTTTAACTTTTGTTTCCATTGAAAGGGGTTCAGATTTTGAATAAATAAATATTAAATCTCTGATGTGCTAGCTATATGCCTGCTTGGAATTGTTTCTATTGGGGGCAGTAATAATATTGAAATTAAGAGAACCGGATCATAAATAAAATAGCTTTATTTTTGCCATAGCCGGAAATTGCAAAGAAGAGACAATACAGGAAACACCACCTCAGCTATTGTCAATATTTTACTAGCCACGACTTGTCTTATCAATCGAGTGGCTTATTCTAAGTATTCTAAATTATGAAAGGGAGGTGCCAAAGATTTTGAAGAAGTATCGTGGGCAGCAAAGACTATGCATAAGACAATAGATGCACTAGAGGACAAATTACATACAGAGTCGAATCTAATAGTTCTATTCCGTCAAATATTTCTTCAGGGAAGATTCGACTATTGAGAGTCCCTTTATATCATTTATTTCAATGGGGCATAATTGCTACTATCGGGTGACTTAATATCCGACAGAGTTATATTGCATTTGGGAACTCATATACACATTCAGATAAGACAAAGCGCTCAAGGCCAATCCATATCACGTTTTCAAGCTCTGCTAGGACATTGAAATATTTCTACAGGCTGCCACTAGCATTTACTTGTATCGTGAGGTTATCGAACAAGGTGGAATTAATGAGACATATTTATATTTACCGATTGTTAATTAAGAGCCAAGTATTGGTTTTGGAATATTTATATTCCTTAATCAACAACACAAGAAACCAATAATGTGTATTGGCAAATGCATCATTGGTGTTAGTTGATAGAACTGACTAGAAATCAACCTTCATTGTGTGCTATGTCAGTGCTTCTTCATTGATTATATGGGGCGACATTCCTAAGAAGGTGCCGATATTATATTTGCTAAGGATTAGGAACTTTTGCATTCAACGCCCTGTTATTACTGTTGCTGCCGAGATATCTATCTTAGTGTATCCATTCTTGATATTACAGCAAAGGCCTTCCCAGTTGACTAAGATATAGGAGAATGTCAAGACTAAGGACAACAAGGCAAAGAATATTTGCTTCGGGTCAAGGAAGTCAATCCATGTCAAACGCATCTCAGTCGGGAAAGCGAATAAATGGTACTCCTGTTATATGCATATTTCACTTATTTATATAGTTTTGCAAATTAGAAAATTCTGTGCAAAACATCATTTTTATGCTATATTATTTTGTGTTGCGGTTGTGAAATGCAATTTGAATATAATATTAATATTTTCCAGTATTGTAGCCGGATGGTTTCTTAGAATCTATATGAGCTATGATTCAATGTAAATGCCAAGAATTGTCCCATTGTGGTTCTCATATGATCCATTTGATTTAAATACTAATATCCTTTGATCTCTAGTCATTACATTCTTGAGAGGAAACTGTTTGAAAAAACGCTTGCGTCTGTCAAACATGAGATAATCGTAAAAATCTAAATTGGATTTGGTCAGGGGTATTATAGTGGTATCAAAGCTTAATATCCTGCCAGCCTTTTGGGTACCTGATCTCAATTGTAGTCGATTGGTGGTTATGGAGAAAATGAAATCTACGCAAGAGCTCGTGATAGAGCTTTTACAAGTCTTTCAGAGTTATCAGAAGAATATGACAACATTGTTAGCACATCCTGAAATATTAAGACCTCTGTTTGCAAAGGAAAGCGAACACTAATGCAAACAATTTTACTACTACAGAGGAAAGAAAAAAGAAAGAAGGAAAGAGAGAAGGATTTCTTCCCCGAGATGTGCAGCTTACTGGTGAACCAAAAAAGAGCGAAAATCATTCGACTGAAGAGGAATTGATTTCTTTGGGCTTACAAGTTACAAGACCTCCTAAAATGAGCAAGAACCAAATGAGAAGATAAAATCTTTTTTCTCGTGCAAAGGACCTCGGAAACCTAATCACCAATGCACAGGTAAAAAGGCGAATAGGCTTGAAGAAGAACAAATAGACACAAAAGAGGAGGTTGGGAAAGAGATACAGGTGGTTGAGGTTGTTCCTGATGGAAAAGAATTGCAGGTAACTGAAATGGTACCAGATGGATACAATACTACAAATTTTGATGATGAAACGAGTCCCTCAAGTACCCCGATTAATGAAGTAAAATACATTGATGAGGAACAATCAGCAGATTTGAAGTTCGCTAAATTAGCAGGTAAGGATGCAGAGGATGATTTTCACAATGTTAAGGAAAGAGAACCACTTGATGCTTCCACAAGAGAGTTGCACAAAAGCTTTTATGTTGGTGATATAAATATTGCATTTGATAAACCTTATGAAAGTATGGATTCTATTGGTGCTCATTTGGTTGATCACAATGCAATCCCCTCATTCATACTTGAAGATTGCAAATCATCTACAAATAAGGACATGAAGATTGAAGAAGATTCCGCCATAAAGGTCATGACAGATCAGCTACATAAGGTATGGGTTTCCGTGATGTTTCATTAATTGAGCATATCATTACTTCATCACCAATACATTATTGTGGCAAGGAGTCAAATTATGGTTTGGGTATCTTTGAGATGGTTGTTGTTCATACCTATAAGGGCAATGCAGAAATTTCCGTATGTAGCAAACAAAGTGAATTGAATGAGATTGATATGACATTGCAAGATCCCTTGGTGGTTAAGGAGTTTATAGCCTTGCATACTCTTTCTAGATCAGCTAAAGAGGAAGAACATGATGTAGAAGACTCTATTCATTATTTTGATGGAGATCCCTTGATGGATCATGATGAAGACCTAGTTTCTACACATGCAGATTTAGCACTGGGCAATGGACAACCAGCAAAGGATGAAGACTTGGTTGAGTTCCTAGAAGACACTGCAGATAGGTATGATGTAACTTCTGATTTTCTGTCTTATGACAGTAGTCATAATTCTGGGTATAACCATGATCTAGCAGCTATGGCACATGAGGGGAAGGATGTTGAGGAATGTTCTCATGTTGCCACACAAGATGTGAGTGTCAAAAATGAGGAACACATGGGGAATTCAAGCCACAAGGATTCAGATTTTGCATATCATACTATGAAAGATGTGGAAAAGACACAAGATAGGTGTAATGAGTGGTTGCAAAGAGCTAGAAGAGCAAAGTTGTTGGCTGCTCAAGCAAAACAGCGCCTACATGATATCAAAGGAAAATTCAGTCACATGGACCGTGGAAGGCAACAACTAGGTACTTTCCTTCATCAAAACTCCGAAACGCAAAAGAATGAACATTCAGAAAGTGATGATGTGCATGATATTTATGGAGCCACCATTGACAAGTATGATGCACATTTTGATCTCATGATTATAAACAGTGATACATTGTGTTCACATGATTTTGGTAGTTACATGGTGATTGAAATGCTTCAAGGAGATATCATGGGTAAGAGGCTTCATCTTTTGGATCTCCAATCTTTTATGAATAAGTATGAAATAGGGATGATAGATGCAAGGTACGCAAGAGGTATGGCATGGCATAGTGGTTTTATTATTCCTTGCTTTCATGAGATCATCATTATTGAAGGACACATGGAATGTAATGTTTTGGTTTCAGCTTTGACTTATTGTCATGTTGGAGATTGTGCTACATTGAGTTATCCTTGCATAATGCTTACATTTCCAAACATAAAAGTATTCCTTCTTTTAAGGAGATAGAGTTCATATTCGATGGGATTGTATTGAAAGCTTTGACAGAAGGTGCACCAAGGGTAGCATCAGCGAAGAGGAAGGAGACTTGTTTTTTGCATGTTGAAGTTGATGGTTCTACGTATTGCATGATGTTTTTACTTCCAATCATGAGTCATCATCCTTATGGGGATTTGGAAAGCATGTTAATCAGAGTAGCGCAGCGGTCTTCTGCGAAGGCTAAGGTATGTGATGTTGAGTTTGCTGATTACATGTTGAGAATTATTGCACCACTATCCAGGAGAAATAAGGAGAGGCTATTTCTAGATCTCTTGCAGCATAGTGTTTCAGATAGTAGTATTTGCAGATTTTTGAGATTGATATGGGATCCTGGAAGCTGGTTTTGGCATACAAGTGCAGATTGCTTGAGGACAAGCAATCTCTGGGAAGGGAGGACTGTAATGTCCCCAAATTATTGATAAAGTGATTTAATTAATTTATGTTGTCCAAAATTAATATTATTTCAAAAGGATGACTTTAATTAAAATAAAGTGGAAATAATAAAATATTAAAAGGTCACTTTATTAAATGAGGATCCTTCTAGAAGTTGGGGTTAGTTGCAAGTTGGATTCTTCTGGAAGATTCATTGGAGCCTTTAAAAAGAGTTGTTGTGTAAGGCATTGATCATCCATTGTTGAATTGATCTTTCTTATGCTTTATACAAAGACTTGAATCTTGGATTCAGGTAAATCTCTAGGACAAAAACCTTCAGCAGATTGGAAAGGGTTGGACAAAAACCTGGCTCTTTCAGGGAGTGGATTCATGATGGAGTTCACATTGGGCTTAATCTTTCAAAATTGGAGCGTCAAGTATATCTGCTAAGAGCAAGCTGGAGAAATTTTGTGTCTTCTCCAAAGACAAAATTTCCAAGTTTTTGCAATAAACTAGGTGCAATCGATAATTTGGCATTTCTTTATAAATCTTCATGATTCAAGGTTTTATTGTGGAAGTCTTTAGTTTCGTTTCCGTTGAAAGGAGTTCAGATTTTGAATAAATAAATATTAAATCTCTGATGTGCTAGGTATATGCCTGCTTGGAATCGTTTCTATTGGTGGCAATAATAATATTGAAATTAAGAGAACCGGATCATAAATAAAATAGCTTTATTTCTGTCGTGGCCGAAAATTGCAAAGAAGAGACAAAATATAGGAAATGCCACCTCAGCTATTGTCAGTATTTTACTAGCCACGACTTGTCTTATCAGTCGAGCAACTTATTCTAAGTATTCTAAATTATGAAAGGGAGGCGTTGAAGGTTTTGAAGAAGTATCGTGGACAGCAAAGACCGGGCATAAGACAACAGATGCACTAGAGGAAAAATTGCATACAGAGTCGAATCATGTTTTCTTCTTTCGAAGATTTCAAGTAAATCATAAGAGAGATGATGCAAGTTTATAGTGGGCTTTACAGAAGAAAGTTTTTTATTGATGTTAAAAGCCTTACGGGTTTTGGAGGAGACTAGACCTCGTGACCTCTTGCCTGCAATAGGATGCTTTAGCCAATAGAGCTAGGCCCCCCGCCCCTACAGAGTTGAATCTTATAGTTCTATTTTGTCAAATATTTCTTTAGGTAAGATTCGACTATTGAGAGTCCCTCTATATCGTTTATTTCAACGGGGCATAATTGCTACTATTGGGTGACTTAATATCGAGCATAGTTATATTGCATCTAGGAACTCATATACACATTCAGATAAGACAAAGCGCTGAAGGCCAACCCATACCACGTTTTCAAGCTTTGTCAGGACATTGAAATATTTCTGTAGGCTGTCGCTAGAATTTACTTGTATCGTGAGGTTATCGAACAAGGTGGAATTAATGAGACATTTATATTTACCAATTGTTAATTAAGAGCCGAGTATTGATTTTGGAATATTTATATTCCCGAATCGACAACACAAGAAACCAATAACGTGTATTGGCAAATGCATCATTGGCGTCAGTTGATAGAACTGACTAGAAATCAACCTTCATCGTGTGTTGTGTCAGGGATTCTTCCTTGATTATATGGGGCGACATTCCTGAGAAGGTGCCGATATTATATTTGCTAAGGATCAAGAACTTTTGCATTCAACGTCCTGTCATTATTGTTGCTGCCGAGATATCTATCTTAGTGTGTCCATTCTTGATATTACAACGAAGGCCTTCCTAGTTGACTAAGATATAGGAGAATTTCAAGACTAAGGACAACAAGACAAAATATTGGCTTTGGGTCAAGGAAGTCAATCCATGTCAGACACATCTCAGTCGGGAAAGCGAATAAATGGTACTCCTGTTATATGCATATTTCAGTTATTTATATAGTTCTGCAAATTAGAAAATTCTGTGCAGAACATCATTTTTATGCATATATTATTTTGTGTTGCGACTATGAAATGCAATTCGAATATAAAATTAATATTTTCCAATATTGTAGCTAGATGGTTTCTTGGAATCTATATGAGCTGTGATTCAATGTAAATGCCAAGAATTGTCCCATTGTGGTTCTCATGTGATCCATTTGATTTAAATACTAATATCCTTTGATCTGTAGTCATTACATTCTTGCAATAAAACTATTTGACAAAATGCTTGTATCTATCAAACATGAGATAATCATAAAAATCTAAATCAGATTTGGTTAGGGATATTACAGTTAGTGGCATAAGGTGATCGTACAACAATTTTTGGAGAATGTTGTATGGAAGGTATTGCAAGAGGAGAGGTGGAAGGACGTACGGAGGATCAACGTACAACGGTGGTGGAACATTCACTTAGTATGACCAAAGAGTAGCACCTTACAATGTGCAAGGGACCAGGTGGAGAATATTGTACGGGCTGGAAAAAATATCTCATTTTGCAACATACAATCGAGGGTGTTTTGCAGCATACGGTTGGGGTTTCCAATAGCGGACGACAGAGGACCATCAACATAGTATAGATAAGCATACAAAGGAGAGTTTGCAAAGTCATATGGTCTACACCAAACATCACAAGACCAGATCTAGTATTCATAAACGTACGGTCGACATGGAGACAAAAAATTGAGCAATGGTGTAAATTGCAGAGTTGGCGAATCGATAATTGCATAGTACAGATAGACAATTGTGGCAACTTTTTTTCGATGAGGCAATATATAATTAATCTTCATCATGAATTGCCATAAGCTGATTGCTGAATAGTTTTTTCAACCATGGATGCCAGCAATAGCAAGGGGAAGAAAATAGCACATTACAAACCGTGCATTGCCATAACCAAAACAAGAAAGGGAAAACCAGATGACGTAGGAGTAGATGCATTGACATGGGACAACCTCTCGAGTAGCAAGTGCAAAAATTGATGGTAGAACAACCAAGATGACCATGCCCTAAAAGTGGTGTTGAGACATGCATAGATTGACAAAGCTGTGCAACTCCCATTCTTCAACTCTCGAGAGTTTGAACCCTTTTTGAAGGAAATGGTGACAAATTATTGTAGACACTCACAAATCAATCATCGACTACATAGGTTGCTTGGGAACTATCTCTTTTTGGCCGATAGTTTTACATAGAGTGTTTGGCATTCTAGCCACAGGAACCACTATGTGCAAAGCAGCAGGGAAATTTATCCAATAACACAAGGAAGCATCAATTAGGAGAGTTTGTGGACCCAACTTAACCCAACAGGAGAAGGACAACATATGGAGTGTGAGTAATTAGGGTTTGAGGATGAATTTTTGGCGACACCCGAATGGAAGTGCATAATGGACTTAATCAAGTGCAGATTGATGGGAACAAGTAGGGCTTCTAGTGTGGCAATATGGATGATTGGCTACATGATCGGATTGAGCATATAGAAAGTGTACAATTGGTTTAGATTATTGTTGGAGAGGATCAGAGAAGTCTTGGCACAAAAGCATAAAGATTTTAACATGACACAGCATGCCATTGCCCTTCTATTGGTTGCTATCCACACTCAGGTTCCTGCTGACAAGTGTGGGAAATTTCAACCACTAGCCCAAATAGACCCATCACTGGCAACAACATTCTACTGGACCACTTTGGACATATAAGCAATGGAGGGAGAAAAGACAATTGAGCCAACTAGAAAGAAAAGGAAACCAAGAGAGGCATTGGGCGATAGTGCAAAAAAGGATGCACCAATAGAGTTGTCCTCGTCCAAATCGACCAACACACCGACAAAGGAGGTATCATTGATAGTCGATGTGCAGTCATTGCCAATGGACATAGACAAGGCCGTACTGATGAGCGAGATGGCTACAAGAGTGCCACCACCATAGCTAGCCACTCTACCAGTAGTACCCATACTATCAGGCATGCTACCAGCACCATCGATGGCATCACCAGTTCTACTGCCAGCATTGTCAGTGACATTGCCAGCATCGTCAGTTGCAATGCCAAGACCGTCAGGCCCTTCGCCAGGACTACCACACACATTTCCAGGATCACCAGTCCTATTAGTGGTAGTTTCTACACAATCAGATACCTTGCCAGGGGATATTCCCATACCTACCGATGTTACACAGATAGACCGGTGGTTAGATATGCTCGGGGTACCACTACAAGTTCCAACATTCCCCTCATCGAGTCCTTCAAGAGTTATGGTTGAGGGGCTCGAGCAGGATCCGACAATCATGGTGATTGAGGGTACCAAGCCAGGGTCTTGGTCTTCACAAGCACACCCATCAAAGACCATGCACACTTAGGTTAGTGGGGGTCTTGTTGTGACCTTTTCACACATCGCCCCATTGCAAATGGGGACCCCCAGTAGTTTGCTTCTTTTTAGGGTTTTGCCTTCGTGCAACAATTTCATGAGGTCATTGCTTTGAGAGTTTCACATCAGAGTTTTGAATTATCACTTGATCCAACTAGAGAATTCAAGCCTGGAACAGTGCCCAAACGTCATGGAAGTGCTCAGAAGGTCCGGAAGACGAGGATCGCTTGTGCTTTGAGTCAAATTTGACACTTCCTATTTTTTAGGGATTTTTGCTTTTTTGCTTTTTTCATTTTTGGCATTTTTGGACCAATTTGGTATCCCTATCTTTTAGGGATTTTGCTTTTTCTATTTTTAGAAAGTCAACCCTGGCCATGGAGTCAACATTTCCATTTTTAGAATTACAATCAGGCCACCAGATGTAAAAAAATTGAAAAATCAAGCAAAAATCAATGAAAAATCTGAAAAAATCAAAGAGGAAAAAGCATATGGCGAAGGAGCAAGCATAAAATCCATGGCGACCAAAGATGAAAATGGAGCAAGTCTGAGGAAATTCGCCAATGGAGAATGGCAAGGATTCTCCAAAGTCCGCCATACAACATGGAACGAAGACCATGAACTCCGCCCTTGCTATGGCAAAGACAATGTCAAGTCCACTCAGGCCTTGAAGAGAGAATGGCAAGGTATGAGGGAAGTCCGCCCAAGCCTTAGACAAGAAGTGGGGAGACATTCTCCAAGTCCGCCCTTGCCTTAGAAAGGAAATCATGAAGTCCGCCTAGGCATTGAGGGAATGTGGAAAAGAAGACTTAAAGTCTGCCCTTGGACTAGGAAGAGGAAAAAAAGAAATGGCAAACATTAAAGGAAGTTTGCCTAGGCATCATGGCACAACACAAGCAAAGTCTGCCCACCTTTTGGAAAAATATTCTCCAAGTCCGCCTAAGGCATTGATCACATGGAAAGGAATTCATAAAGTCCACCTATTGGCGTTTAAATTCGCACCTCTGAAATGCGTATTTGAAATGGATAGCTATGCACAGTAAAACTGCTCTTCAAATTAGGAGGGGAAGCTCCCTCTTGCTGATGGTATTGAAAGAAAGTAAACTAAGAACTAAGTTGCCTATCTTTTTGATCAGCTTAGAGCACAAGGTTTATTAAACACAAACGCCACAGCTGAGATTTTCTGATTTACGAACTTCAACTACGACTAACTTAAGCTAAAGATGTTTCTAACTTCTCAAGTAATACGCAGAGCAAGAGAAACTAGAAATGAACAAGATTGATTCTCTGACAATGTGCTTCAATAAACTCTTTCTCAACAAACATCTACACACTTCAATGTAAGCTGAAATCAAGATCATAAAAGCAAAACACAAATAACGGAAATCTGAGATGTTATATCAAGCCAAAGGAGGCTCATGATTTTATTACTCAAACTTCTGGAACAAAACTTACTTCTAACATGCTTGGAACAAGAAATTGCAGCTAAAGAGGCTTGCAATCTTGTTCTTACACAATAGGAACAATTACAATAACTCCTTATTGGCTAAAAGAGACTCAACAATTTGCTATCATAAAACAATTGAACAACACTTGAATAACAAATAGAAGGCACTTAGGCTCAGCGTTTTGTTATCACTAGCATGGTTAAAGAAAACTAATGAGCAAAGGCTCTTATTTAGAGGCAAGCAGAGGAGTAGGGAACCCTAAAATCTCCTTGCTTTCACAATCTAGGGCTTGCTCAGCAAGCAAGCTTTATTTCTAAATCTAGAAAGAAGATAACATCTAACACCTAATAAAGCAGAAAAAGTGGGAAACGCCAACTATTACATTTATCTTCTTTCTCTTCTCAAAGAATGGATAAGAATTCATTCCAAGAATAGAAAGAAAGCGGGAAGAAAGCTTCTGGAAGAAAGCTGCTTTAAAGCTCGATCACATCCGCTAGAAAGTTAGAAATTGTGTCCCGGTTCGGTGCATCGATGCCATCAATAGCAAAACACCGCTTTTCTAAAATATCTTCACCATCTGCAACTGACATAAGGAAATCTTCGACATCATTGGCCGCTTTCTCAAACTTTGCTGACATCATCGAAATATGACTCATTCTCCTGCCAACTGGATTGCTGCTATCACATGTATAGATTCCCAGCCCTAATGGAAAATTGAGGGCGGGTTTCTTTCTATTGCTCAAGAATGCGTGGATATTGTGTGCCTGCCTTAAGAACTCCATGAAGACGACCTCGTCTGACGGGTACCTTGGTAGCATGAGCGGGGCACCTGAATAGCCATAGACTCTAAGATAGTGAAAGTAGGATATATTATGAACCAATCTGCCCACTCCGCCATCGCTGCCCTGGCAACTGAAGAGATACGGACGTGCAATTCATTGTCTAGGTCCCGCACTGTGTACATCAAAAAAGCCTTGTTCACTCTCTTGTAGTGATGCAGTGACTTTGTGAATTCCAATTGGGGATAGTAGTTGTATATATGCTGTATGCTCAATGATCCCTCGGTATTCAACCCTCTGAATTGACCTTGATAGGCCACCGGGTAGACTAGTTAAGAAACCATATGGAACTCATGAAATTGGAAGTATTCTGTTATCTACTGATGTAGGCTGTCACTGATCAAGGTGGGCCAATCATAGAACTCGGTCTTCTTCATGATGTGGGGTATGGAGTAAAACATCCAAGGCTCAAACTTGGTAGCATCTTCTGATCCAGTTACCCTGTTGAGCAAGGTGATTATGATAGCAATCTCATCTTTGAACTCTCCTAGCCCGACGTTCTTAAGCAAAGTCTTATGCTTCTCTTTCATCCACCTTTGAGCAATCTTTTTACTGTACCTATCTTTGTGCATTTCCCATATCCTTTCACATTCACCTTTTGAGATAGTGACACTTTTAGGCCAAGGGGGAATTGAAAAAAACTTCTCGATTATATTAGGTTTCAGATTGCAAATCAATCTGTCATCAACTGATTGAATCTCCCTTGTAGCCGGGTTGTAATGCTTGATGCAAGCGATTACGAACTCAGGACTTTGAACAAAGCGTGTAGATCAAACACCGGCTTAATGTGATGCAAGTCTGTCTCAGCGATTTTGATGTAATCATGATAGAGAGCTAATTTAGTCTTGAAAACATTGGGAGTGTACTCCATTTTAGAAACCTTGAAGAATGACTGTAAACTCGCCTAGGTTCAGACAGGTTTTGAGCAACTTACTATTTTTAGAATGCTGATTTTTCTTCCTCCAATGGATAAATTTTTTGAAAATTTTCTGAGATATGGGTTTTGCTCAGAATTTCGTTGCAAGACAACCCAAATCGTCCGTTTTTGAAAATTTTGAATTTAGATTGAAAAAGCAGCAAACCCTAATTTCTTCAATTTTTCACGAAAAAAGCTGGCACCTGGGTTTTGTTCAGAATACAATTAGAAATGGACCAGTTGATTAGATTTGAAAAACACTGATGGCTGGTCGAAAAGCAGCCAACCCTAGGATTTGAAATTTGCTTGAAAAAAGCTGTCATATGGGTTTTCTTCAGAAGACTGATTTGAGAGGACCTAGATGATTGAAAATTGAATGCACTTAAGATTTCACTGACATGCAAATAAAAAGCAGCTGCTGCAACTTGATGAAGTTCTCAAAAAATTCTTCAAAAGAATGAGGTGAAAAGACCCAGATGGCTGTAAATTTTAAAATCTTGGCCTTCTTTTTGAAAAGTTTGATCTTCTGGATGAAAAAGCTTCAAAAAGCAAGGCCTTATGCTTGCTGGTCTGAAAAATTTGATGAATAACCAGCAAACTTGAGTTCTTAAATCATGAAAAGCTCTTCAAACTTGCTGCTCCAACTTTCTCCTTTGAATGCTACCTGCAAAAAATGATGAATTTTACATTGAAATGATGCATTAAATAGACTTTAGGGTTTGAATTAGGTTTGCTTTAGTTTGCCTTTATTTTCAAAACCCAAAAAACCTCTGTTCATTGAACTTGGATGCCCATGCTTCATCTCACAAACTGAAACTTTTGAAAATCTTGAAAATTCTACTAAGGCACCACTTCAAGCAGTGTTTGTCATTTTTTTTATATTTTCAAATTTTCACAACTTTGACCCCCTACTTTGATCTTGATTTTTGGCTTGCATACTAATCTGATGAGCGAGTTGAATGATTCATCGCGTAGCTTGACTGATTCTGAGAAGATTGTTCTGGAGGCGTCTCTGGCTAAACACTTCATTTCGACCTTCGAATTCATGGGAGCCTTTCTCCTCCAGGGGTGCCCATTTTGTCCAGAGTTAGCCATTTTTTTATGATTTTCAATTCCTTCATCAACTCTTCTTCTACAGATGATCTTGTCGAATCTGGTGATCCAGGCATCGGATTGATTGATGGTTATGCTCGTTGCGAAGCTGAGGAGATATTAAGAGGGGTCTCCTGGGAGAAATTTCATCGAACGATTGAGTTTGGGCCTTCAAAAGCTTGGGCGCCCCTAGCAAGCTGGGGCGCCCAAACTCACCAGAGTTAGATTATTTTTCACTTTCTTATATTTGCTTTTGAATCTTGATTCTTAGCTCTCATCAAACCCTCTGTTCAGCTTCTTGTATTTGGGGACTGCAAACTCCGATTGACGTGTTGAATATCTCGTTGGAGAGCCTAATCAATTATGAAGAAATCATGTTAGAGCCACATCTGCAAATTCATCTGTTTAGGCCTTTGAAAACTTGGGTGCCTCTTCTCTCTTGGGGCGCCCAAAACCTCCAGACTTAGCCATTTTTCATCTGATCTTCATCTTTAAGTTCAAACTTCCATTCTGTATGTTCCACTTTGATCTGAATCTGCTGGAAATTGGGTAGTCGGATGATCTGACGAAGATAGGCGTTGCGGAGCTGGTTGACTACTGAAGAGATTGAGCATATTCTCAAACCGTAACTACTGAGTTAGGTGCCTCAAAGCTGAGCGCTCTTCTTCACCAGGGGCGCCCAAAGTTCTCAGACTTAGTCAAATTTTGATGATTTTCATTCTTTTTATTCTGACTTCTGTTTGAGTATTCCCTGTTCAGCTCTGAATCTCGGACGACTAGATGATCCGTTGACTACACCGTCAGATTCATTGCGGATTTGGAAGAGAACTGAGCAACTTTGATTGGAGGCGTAAACCCTAATTTCAACTTTTAATGCCCTAAAAAGATGGGCGCCTATTCTCTCCTGAGGCGTCCATGGCAACCAGAGTTAGAAATTTTTCACAATTTTCACTTCTTCTTCGTTCTTCGTGCTTGTTCACTAACTTGCCTTCTGTTGAACGCTTGAGTGTTGAATTGACGCTTGGCAGTTGACTGACCTCCATTGATGACCTCAGAGCTCCTGATATGCTTCTGAAAAAGCAGAATAGACCCACTAGGGAAAAACTGATTATTTTGAGATTCTGACTGCACGAGCCTGATATGGAAGTATTTTGAGCCAATCAAAATCAATTTGAACCCTATCGGACCAACTTTCTATTTTTAGAAAGTTTTGCCAGTATCCGTTTCAAAAGAAACCCAGAAAAAGTTACTATTTTTAGAAAATTTCTAAAAATAGCAGTTTTCCTAAAAAGTAGGGATGAAAAACTGAGATCTAAGTTTTGTAGATTAGGTCGCTCTTAGCAGACCCAGATCGTCAGATTTTGAAAATTTTGCGTTTTACCCCTCATGCAAGACATGCACACCCAAATTTTGACCTTTTTGATTGATTTAACAAGACTTTTACTGATTTCTTCAAAATGTCTAAGTGTAACAAAAATTTTAATTTTGGGGTACAACACCACCCACCTCAAGGAAGGCTTGGCAAGAAGCTAGCAAAGTCCACCCAGCCTAGAGCAATGAAGAAAATTCAAAATTTGGCTAAGTATAGATGCCTTGCCTATGTAATGTTACCTTGGGGGAAAAATTTCATGAAGTTGGCTAAGTGTGAAAAGAAAATACATATGGAAAAGAAGTTCCAAAGTCCGGCCTCAAGCATGATGAAAAAATTCTAAGGCATAGAGAAGAAATATCAAGACAACTCCAAAGTCCGACTTGGCACATGGTAAAATCCGACTTCTTCCAAAAAAGGATGTCCAAAAGGAGGGAAAAGTCCGCCCTAGGCCAAAAGGAAAGGGAAATTTGCCTAAGTATTGATGAGGTTCGCCTAGGGGAGATGGTTAAATAGCATGACGAAAGTTTCTAAGGCATGGAGAAAACGTGAATGGCAAAGAAGTTTGGAAGTCCGCCTTGGCTAAAGGGAAGAGATCAAAATGACATAAAATAAATAAATTACTTAGCCATGGGTAAATTAAAGTGGCCAAAAATTAAACGGGTTGGAAAAAATTTAAAATTTGCCATCTTAATACTTTGGATAATTTATTCCGACACTTAGGAAAATAACAAATTCGCCACAGATGACTTGGAAGAAAATTCATGGAAGTAAGTGTAATGCGCTAGGAAAAAAGAAAATCCATGAATAAATAAAATCTCGCCATGATTTGAAACTTGGAAAATCAAATTTAATTGGACATTTGTTTGAAAATAAAAATAAACACTTGGGTGAATTTTTGAGCTTAGAGAAAATCTAAGGATTTTTGCTAAAGGTGGCGCTTGGATAAGCTTGCCATGAGGATTTTTGAAAAAAAATAGAAACTTGCCTTGGTGAAGAGAAGAAAACAAATTGAAATCAAGAGAAAAGATGAAATTGCTAAAACAAAATCGAACTCTTTAGCCTTATAATGAGTTTTAGCAACTCATTTTTCACAAGTTTGATTGAAAAGAAGTTAATCTCTCTCAAAATTGCAAGAATATTAAGGCAAGGTCGATTTCTCTCAAGGCAAGGTCGATTTTTCTCAGTGGAGGAGTAAATTTTTATGCTGGAGGATGGATTTTTGGAGAAGCAAATTAATTCTTGGCTGAAAGGTGTACTTCTCAGCAAGTTGGCCCACTCTTTCATTGGATTTTTGGTTAAATTTTCAGAAGTTGGATTTAATTTGCAGCCAGAGGATATTTCCAAAGGTTTGGAGTGTGGTTGGCCAAGTTTCTCAATCCTTCTTCCATCTTATTCACTCTGGCTAAGTTATGGCAAAAAATTTAATCAAGTTCGCCCATTTTCAGCTTGCTTTTTTCGCAGAAATTTATCTTTTTAACAAGCTGAAAGTAAAAACTTTCGAATAAAGGCCGGGAAATAAACTATGTTTAAAAGTCTCCATATTAATGTTAATTCTTTTTATTTGCTGCAGGTTAATGACCACCCAGGGAGAATCATCAAGAAAGGTGCCGATGAAGTTTGCCAACAAAGGGTTGCAGTGAGAGTCAAAGATTAATTCTAAATGGAAAAATATTACAGAAACGGATCACGGGCATGTGGACTTTTAAGAATTCAGGAAAATGATGTATGGAAACAATAAATTGCCGACACCAATTGCTCGACGGATGGTGAGGAATGGCATCTTCGAAGCAGTTGGATTTTCGCCAGTAGTAGAGTGTGTTGAATTGATAGTGGAGTGCACCATTCATTATGATGCGCAGGAGAGGAAAATTGTTGCACTGGATGGGAGGATACTAGTTCATCTTGGCGAAGTGGCGATCCAGGAAGCATTTGGCATCCCGACACACCATCGGACTGTATATAAAACTAAGGAGGACGCCAGAAAGTTGTATGAAGACTAGGCCGATCTTTGTGCAACAAATATCAACAAGTCATGGCTGGAAAAACCGAGAGCCTCTGCCAAAAAAAGCCCAAGAAGCTGCGTCGTACATATTTCAAGGAGAACTATGGGGATATTATTCTGTTGTTAAACAGGATAGCCAGCAATCCACAAGGCGCGCCTTTTGAGACGTGGATGTACTATTTCATCGATGAAATCACCTTTGGCGTTCGGATGTTCAACTGGTCCCGGATGATTAGTGATAATCTCCACAAGTAGCTAATCAATCTGGAGAAGACAAAATCATTCCACATGAGCTCCTACATCATCTATCTGTTGGACAAGACTTACAGATATTCAGGACTGATATGCAAAGGCAGAGTAGGCAATGGTGAGAATGAATTCAAGTCGTATGACTATTACCTGCAGCTGTAGCTCAAAGAGAAATCTCACTTCAGACGGGCTCACGATGCTTTCCTCATGTACATCACCAGAATACTCCAAGGAGGAACTCACCAGAGGCTGAGTCATGAAGCCAAAAGCTTGATTAGTAGATATGGATCCTGGTTTATCCAATTTCCAAGGTTCACGTACATAAGGATCCAGGGATTCACTGAAAATCCTTATAGGCTTCCAATCTATCCTACAAATAGGATGATTTTGCTAGAGGTCCTTAGATAGCTGGAGACTTACCGGAACATCCAGAGGCCAAAGTAGAAGGCAGCTATCACTTTCCTGTTCTTCATTGGGAACATGTTGGAATGTTGTCCATCGGCACAAGCAGCTGAAAGTGCCAGGTTGGAAATTCAATGGTACCCATTCACGACTTATCGGTCCAGGGCCAATTTTGACCCACATAACCACATTCGGACCATGGATGGAAAAAGGTATAAACACAAAGTAGACCTGGAGGATTTCTGGGCGAATGCTGCGGATGAGTATGAAGTTAGGAAAAAGTTATGGTCCAGATTACCGGTGGATTTGATGAGAGCGACTGAATTTTGCCAAGTGCCTGATCAGGTGGAAGATGATGGAGAATACGTCCAGTCGTGCTTTGATGAGAGCTGGCCTCTTCCTGCAGTGAAGTGGTCAGAGCCCGAGCTTTCAGATTTGACCACATTAATGAGGCCAGTAATCAAGTATTTTCAGTGGTGGGTCGACTAGCAGGTCCAAGAGTTGAGACGGAGAAGGATGACGCTCACTTATGACTTGCTGAGTGAGACGAAATCATACTTCTCAAATACAGGCGCATCCCATAGTGTCGAGTTGGTTGAGATTACTAAGAAGAGGAAAGGAGCAGCTGCAAACACAAAACTTGTCCAAAAGAGACAGAGGGTGGAGCTATCTCATTCTGCTGCATCCAGAAATATTGATGAGCTAGTGGCTACTGCGGATGAATCGTTGGTTGATATGATGATTCCTTCTCCAATTCAGGAGGGTAACAATGAACCAATCCAGTTAGATGACAACGAGCCCCCATCTCCTACGGGCACCGAAATGCTGGGTTCCAAGAATGAAATGGATATCTAGAATGATGAATTCCAAGAGGGAATGATTTCCACTCTTTTAGAGGAGTTTTGGATATTCCAAGTGCAGAAAATGTTCAAGAGGAGGACAACGTTGAACAACCCACCATTCCTGACTGGTTGAAGCAAAGAATGAAGATACATGCACCAGTTGAGACTCAGGAGGAAGATGACACTGCAGATTTCTTGGCTAGGTTAGAACAAGTTGCTGTAAAGAAGCCTGCGAAGAAATTTTCCACGATTCAGAGGGATGAAGTAGGCAGCCGTTCCGTACAGATTGTCGTGCCAACAGTTGACAAAACATAGGATGAAATCGCTCCCCATGAGTATGCCATTACCACTATAGATCTAGGCCCAACAACAAAAGGCCAGGAAGTTGAAGAGTTGGATAACTCAGTCTCTACTATCAAGGCGAGACTGGAAAAGGAAGTGGCGAAGAAGAAGGTATACAAGAAGGAGGTTGAGCGCCTGAAGGAGTATATCCAACACCTGACCAAGCCACTCAACCAGGATGGTGCAGTAGTTCCTCCTCTTCTAAACTCCGCACAGGAAACAACCAAGAACGTTGAAGAAGATATGGTCACAACCAAGGAAGCCAAGGAATGGATGACTAGTAAAAGCATAGAGGCGGCTTCATTCATGGAGAGATTGACACTCGCCTACGGACAAACTTCCTTGTTCCTTTCCAGACTGGCTGTCATGGTGGAAGTTTGGGACAACCTCACGGACATTCACGAGAGACTCATTCCATGCCTCAAAGTGCTAAAGGGCGTCCCAAAACAAGAATTGGTCGAGGGAAAGATAATTGCAGCAGGCGTCGATTATGAATTCCACCATTGGTATTGGGCATTGACAGTACAGAGCGAGGTCTTGGAGAAAGCAAAGGCTGTTGGACTTAGAGTGGAGGAACAAATCAGAGAAATTCAGAGAAAAATTTATCTCATACCTGCGGATGTGTTCGAGAAAGAGATTGTCAGAGAGAATGACATGCAGCTGGAGAGATTAAAGCACAAGGTTCAGGAAATCTTCCCCTCCACCAGATGATCGATTCTTAGACAGGACTTCACAAGAGTGGCAAACCTCTTATCCATCCGAGATGACTTCATGAAACAGGAGGTGGATTGGGAGAGTGCCTTCGCCGAATATGCTAAGGACTTGGACGGGCTAGAATTCAGAATAAGCATGTTGCCACAAGTCACGATGGAAGAAGTCACCATGATCGTGTCCAGGTTCGTCGAACACACTGCTACTCAAGAGGATAGGGACGCACTCCCTTGAAAATAGCCCAGATGCCACTTCACTCTTTGTTTACTCATTGATTACTGATGTTATTTGGGAAACCCTAATTACGGTTGATGTGTATTAATCTTGGCCGTTAATGTTGTTTTAATCTTGGCCTTTCATTTGCTCTTGAAAACACTATATAAACTCTTGATCTCTCATTTTCATTTTGTGAAGAAAGTGTATGAGATTGTTGCGTTTTGCTACTTCCGATAATAAAAGCTCTTATGCATGATTTGCTTTGAATCCCTTTTATTGTCGAGTGGTTTGCAAGGTTGCAACATTAGATTAGAATTAAGATAGAATTTGCTTTGAATGTTTGTTAAGTGAATGCAAGATTTGATAGTATAGATTTATGGTGAAACATTGCTCATACTTTCTTTGGTTGGATGATTTTCATTCAATGCTTAAAGTTAGCCTGAGCTTATGATTGTGGATGCTTAACTTCAGTCTGGAGAAGTATTGTTCTAGACATGAAAATTATAATCACACCCTTTGAAGATTGCACCTACTTTGTGTAGTTGTCCCAAGGAGGCAAAGCGAAGTGTGGTTACCAGTTTCACCTAATCTTTACCGTCTCTTGAATTCCTAGGAATAGATTAGAATCTCTAAACCCTTATCCTTTTTGCACTTTTTTTCCGAAATCCCAAACTGAAGGTCCCAACAGAAGAAGCATTCAATGTTAAATCCATCTAAGTCTTGAACTTGTGAAGAAATTGCCTAGTGTAAGTCCCTTTGTGTATTACCAGCATATCACAACGCGCATTGAGCTTATCCACATGTCAAGACCTGACAAAAGAAACCTTGGAGTCGCCATATGATCTTCTTGCAATCTTAGCATACACGGTGATTTTGTTCAAGAGAGGATAGAGTGTCTTTGGACATTTTATTCTGTGTGTTTGGTGGATGATAAAATGTACACCAACAAGTCTCCCTCAGATGCCTCAACCACCTTCAGTTGCACAAGAGTTACCACTTAACCCATTAAATGAGGATGGGAAGGATGAGTCAAGTGGATTCAAAGGGCTGATTATTGAGGTAGCCAAGCCTGACTAGAAATATCCACTTGGTATGGTCCAATGGTACATCCAAGACCTTCAGTCTATGGCAACAATGATGTAGGAAGTGGAAGACATTTTAAACTGATCGGACATAGGGCGGTCTCTATTGGTGGCAAGGAGGTACAACAGATATTGGTGTTTGTGTAGACAAAGTGCAAGGGAGAATTTGCTCACTACTTTGCTTCCAGAGGATGGCCTGTAGTTGAGGCTCCAACAATGATGACAACCCAATAGTCTGCCAGACCTTCACTAGGGGTGAGGGATGGTAGGGTGATTGCAGCCTCATTCAGTATAGAGGCTTCCTTTAGGGACATATTCTACAAGCTGAAGCGCCAGATGACTTTCACTGACGGTCTTATATAAGAGAAGATTGAGGATTTACAAATGGTGCAAAAGGTACGAGAGGAGTTAGCTAAGCATACATAGAAATTTTAGGATCAATTAGCTCAGTAGACACAACCCACCGCCAATGAGCAAGCCAAAGCGTTGGCAGAGATGGAGAAAGAGACAAAGCAGAGAGTGACAGCCATGGAGGCCAAGCAGGCAGAGAAGGACAAAGAAATTGACCAAGCAAAACACTACTTGATGGAGGTTGTGCATATGGTGAAGGCAACAAGAGAACGAGAGATAATGGCTGAGCACTAGCTGAGGATTCGCACAAAGGAGGTTCGTAGGCTGCAGGAGTTATGCTCACTGGCGTCCACCCCTACATCGTCCATTGATCCTAGGACGTCCTCTCACCCTCCTTAGTAATTGTAACTGGGATTGTGGATTGTCAGCTCCCAATTTTGTTGTTGTCATTTGGAAGATGACTTTCTTTTTGGGGGGGGCTGATGTAGTTGACAAGATAGAAATAAATAAAGAAATAAATAATTATGTTAATATCTAATTAAGTCCCCGACTATTGGGTGGTTGTACTTGATAGTTGCCAACGGTTGGTGTCCTCAACCAATGTTGACTGGCTATATATTGTATGTTTGCATTTGTAGTGGATGACTGCACACATTCTGTATTTTGTACTTATTGCGTATCCAATGAATGAAGAATATGATACATATAGTTTGTGCATTTTCTGAGTAATTGATATTTATTATTATTGCTGTTATATATTTCCATTTACTCTGTGTTAATTGGTCAAGTAGCCTTAAGGAGTAAACAATTTCTATTCAATGCTTTTTGGAGTCCAGAATTCTGTTCAATTTTAATCAGGTCTAACCATTGCTGTTTACATTAATCCCCAGAAGTGAAAAGGCACACAAACTTTGATTAAAGAAAATGACTTTTAAGTGGCTACAGCAAGAGTTAGATGGAGTATGAGTACCATGAGTACATAAAACAAGAAAAAGATTAGAATTACAATGCTGAGAACCTGAAGTAGAAACATCTTTACTGGATTTTATTAAAGAGGCAGGGTAGACCTGTTTGGGCATCTGCTTTCTCAATAGAATGGAGATTTGGGCATGTACGAACCAAATGACCATATTCATGGCACTATTTACATTTAAAAAGTATATTCTCATAATCAGGGACTTGTTCATAAAATATTTGATCCAACAAAAAGCTTTTCTAGCAAGGGATTTTCAAAACAAGCAAACATAGATGTGAGCATAATTATGGACACACTGCTGAAGGATGAGATCTGTTATGGAGTATTGGATGCATTCAGGGATTTGTGGTGTAATGGCAATGAGGGATACATGTAAAAGTGTAGCCCAGGTAATTAGGCAGCCCATAACTGCAATAGACATGTTATGACTTATGAGGTTGTGGCATAATGATTATGCAGTACATTTCATAATGATGCATGTTTACAAATTTAAAGAATGTGGTCTGGTCGTTTCCCACACCTTGTAACCAATAACCCAAATTTTAGAAAATATAAAAATAAAAAATTTGAAGTATGTAATGGGAAAGAAATTGTGTTGTATTCAAAGATTGCAAACTTGCTGAATACTCACCAAGTAATTTTCTGCAGTAACTTGACCTCAAACTTGCTGAGTTTCTGCTGAGTTTGCAAAGTGGCTCGTGGTCTGCATGTTTACAAACTTGTGTCTGATTGAAAAACTTGTGGTCTGCATGTTTGCAAAGTTGCTGTGGTCTGCATGTTTGAAAAATTGTGTCTGATCGAAAACTTGTGGTCTGCATGTTTACAAATTTAAAGAATGTGGTCTGGTCGTTTCCCTCACTGTGTAACCGATAACCCAAATTTTAGAAAATATAGAAATAAAAATTTGAAGTATGTAATGGGAAAGAAATTGTGTTGTATTCAAAGATTGCATACTTGCTGAATACTCACCAAGTAATTTTCTACAGTAACTTGACCTCAAACTTGCTGAGTTTCTGCTGAGTTTGCAAAGTGGCTTGTGTTGAGTACTCGATGAGTCTGAATGAGAAATTCATGCATACCAATTTTTTTCTGATTATTGAATTTAAGTAGTTTTTCAAGTTGCGGAGGTTTTTATGAGTCTCTGAGTCTGAGTCAAATTTGGGTTTGTGAAGTTTTTGCCAAATCCAAGTTTTCAAACTATACTTGCATAATTGTAGCAATGTTTTTTCAGTTCACTTTTAGATTTCAGGAATGATTGTTAAAACAGAATGCAGTTTGAAATGTAAAATATCTCTCAGCGCTTTAATATTTGGGTTGCGTTTTGCAGATGCCTTGGAATGCTACTACAGAAGGTTGACAACAGGGCATATGTTCGTGAGAAGTTAGATTGGATGTACAGAAAGGCAAATATAGCAGATAAGACAAATAGGATTGGACTTGCAAAGGGTGTGGGGCTGGTATGTTAGATTGGCATATTGCTGCAGTAGATATGGGTTGAAGGAAGTTGGCCAGGTTACCTCTTTGTTGTTTATTTCAGAATACTGATCTGGTGATTATCTCTGTTCTTTTGCAGGTTGCTGCAACACATTTGGATACAGTTTTGGAAAAGCTCAAAAACATTTTGGATATTGAAGCTCGTAATAAATTTCAAAGGTATCTTTACCATCTATTTATTGAATTTTATTGAAGTTGTGCTTGAGAAATAGGTTGACAGTAGTAGTTTAAAGAAAACCCAAAAAGATCAAGTATATCTAATTTATTTTGAAGATTCTTTTCTAAATCAAGATTCTACAAGGCAATCTCATGTTGTTTTCACCTTTGGCTACTTGTGAGGACTGCTGCAATATTTTATACAGCGTGTATTTATTATCCATTATACTAGATCATGAGAAAAACTTATTGAGGTATATGTGTAGAAAAATGCAATATGCTGGGTTCAATTCTTATTTTTATTTTTCAAATTGATGTTGGATTATAGAATGCTCTGTGGAATTTTTTATTTTACTTTTGTTGCTATTTCTGGTTTTCTAAATGCACATAACCAGTTTCAAATAAATCAGAAAAATCATAACACCATAACTCACTAATTTCTAAATAATATTATTATTTTTGTAATCGTCTGTCAGAAATGACTTGCAAAATTTAGTTCTATATTTCTCTCTTAGCAGTATTGTATATTTAGAAGACAATTCAATGTTATTCAATAGGCACCATTACCATTTTTATTAGTGGGTTCTTTTGTGTACTTTTGAGAGTTGTATGATTTATTTTTAACAGACATGGTTTGATAATTCATTGATGTTCTCAACATGACTCTACAAATGGTGGCAGGTTTCTTTCCCTGTTCATGGATAGTGGTAACAAACCAGATCTAGATGATATACATGCTGCGCTAGCATTAATGTATGGCTATACAGCCAGCTATGCACCATCAACTGTGATTGAAGCCAGAATTGATGCACTTGTGGTATGCAAATAACATTACATATATCTAAAATATGTCACTGTTCCTTTGTAATCTGTAAGCTGTACTTGAGAGCTGTTTCTTT
>VDFB02368807.1:579688-669009 GCA_007258455.2 Sequoia sempervirens | reverse complement strand
AGAGAGATTGAGAGATAATGAGAAACACAGAGATAGAGAGGGAGAAAAAATTTAAAGAGCTCTCTTTCTTTTTTTCCTATCTCTCACTATATTTATGCATATCCCTATCTCTGCCTCTCTACATATGTTTTTTCCTTTCTTCTATTATTTCTCTCTTTGCCTCTCTATATCTATCTCTATCTCCCTCTCCCTTCTCTCTTCCTCTCTCTTTTCTCTATTTATTTTCCTCCTTAAGTGTGTAATGGGTACACTAAAGATGTCTTAAAGGTGAATTATCATATCCTTAAAATTAAATGACATATTACCTTGAGCATAGCTCCCTAGGGTCATGTGCTATCCTTGGATTGGTGGCACGAAATGATTGATCAAAAGTTAGCCTCTCTCTCTCTCATTTTATTATATAAATTAGAATACAAATTCAACATATAATTATTCTATAATAATTAAAATTTAATAAGACAATTAATTAAAAATTAGATTTATTCTAATAACTATTAATTTCTTTTTTAATTTTATAGGAAGACATAAATAATTAAAATAAATTTAAAACTTAAATTTAAATTAAAAATTAAAATAGAATAAACTAAATGCAAGTCAAATATATCAAAATGCAAATATTAATAAAAATAATAATTAAAAAATAATAATAAACTTATTAAGTTAATAAATTATTAAATAAAAAAGCAAAACTATTTTAAATTTATTGGAACTAAAATATTAATAAAATACAACTCTATTTTTTATTTCAATTTTATCAACTTTTTTTCTTTGTTCTTGATTCTATAAGCAAGGTTAGGGCTCTGATCCCATACAAAAAACCAATAATGGAGTTGTAGAGCCCAACAAAACAAGCTGGAGAAACACAACAACCAGTCAAAAACAACAAAGATTACAATAACATCAAAAACCCATCAAAAGGACTACAAACCAATATTAAGATTTGCACCAAGATACACAGTCCACTTATCCACATCCAAAACCATTCTCAACAAAACATACCAAAACCACCAGCTATTAAGTAGAGTATTTAAAATATTATGCAGACTTACTATAACCAAATTAAACAAAGAAACTAAGCCAATCCAAGTCTAAAACAACAAAACTAAAGACCATGCAAAAACTGGCACTATGGTCAGAGAGATTTAAATAGAGCCCGAGCATAGAAAAAGGAAGCACATTAGGAGTATTTAATAATACTCCAATTCCCTTGGAGGTCCTCCACAACATCCTACCAGCATTCCTTGATTTCCTTGTTCTCAGACTTAACAACTTCATTCTTGCAACCCTTTTTCTTTTGCTACTTCAGAATTTTCCCCTATCCAGAAATGGTGCCCATCACCACTTTTTTTATGATGTCATCCACCACACTATAGATGTTTTTTATGGCCTCTTCCATAACTTGGAACTTCTTTGAGCTAGAAAACTCTTCAATTTGACTTTCAATTTTAACCATCTAAGCATTTAGCACTTCAATTTTAGAGTTTAGGTTGTTATAATCCCCGTTCTTGGTGATTTCCTGCATTTGAGAGTTCTGAGTAGTGTTAACCTACTCCTCAGTTATAGGGCTCTCTTTACTTTCCTTGGCCTCATCATCCTATTGGAAATTTTTCTCCTCTCTATCCGCGTTCCCTCCTTCCATCTCATTATAATCCTCTTCCTGTTCTTGAAACTCCTCCTCCTCCACTTCATAATTTGAAACATTATCGTCCTCCAAACAGTCAGCCTCACCCAAACTATCAAGGACAAACTCCTCCTTAAAAGTGTCAAAACCTCCCCCTCAATAGCCTTTTTACCTATTTTATCCTCATCCTTCACCTTGGAAGCAAATTTTCCAAGTCTTACTAACCTTCTATCACAAGAAGGAGCAAAACTACTATCCGAACTAGCATTCTTATCATCAAAGATAGTGATAGTGATATTTTTCTATTTCACAACCTTAGGGTCCACCTTCCTTTGTTTAGCCTATCCTAGGGAAAGGGGGGAGGTTTTCCTTTTTTCAAGGGTGACTTTTAGGAGGTTTTCAGAGGAAGGGTCAACATTGGGAAGAGAGGAATTTTTATTCTTAATCAACTTAGGCACTCTACCAAGAGAATGGGGTTGGCTATCAATTATCTCTATCTATACAGAGCTCTTAGGGTTCACGGTATTCTCAAGAAGATTGATAGTGGGATTCCTTTGGGGGTAGTAGCTAAAAAATACTTATAAATTTCTCTAATAAGCCCCTGATGTAAGGGAGGGTTAGCGCCATTCTCCATATTTTGTTGGAGAGAAGAGAACAGAAAAAAGGGAAGGTTTATCTTCTCAAGATGTCAAACATGGTTTAAAATAGGAAAACGATATCCATGTATAGACATAAAATTCCCTTCAAGGGTGAAGTATCTCATAATATGCATACAAACATTATGATAGGGAGGGGGAAGTTTTAGCAGGTTGCATACTCATTTTGGAATCTTTTAGCCTTCTCCTTGGCTTTGAAGAACTCGTCGATAAGTTCTTGATAGTTACCTGAGCTCTTTTTGACAATATTTTTTCCTTCATACTTTAGACTCGTAGCTTGAGCAATCAGCTTCATTGTGACAATAAAGAGTAGAGCACCAATGTTAACTTTACCATCACTCCAAGAATTGGTAAACTTATAGGTAAGGGTGTATTTGTATCCCTACATGGATTGGAAAAAGGGAGAGATTCTCGCCCTTTCAAAGAGACCCCACAACTCCTCATTCTACTTTAGGGAATCATAATTCCCTAGTTTTGTTCATTTTTTGGGACCCCCCAATGAACCCACACCAACCAGATAGTCCCTACAAAGCAAAAGAAAATCTTTTCCAAAGCCCTTCCCATCAACCAAGGAGATCACGGGAAAAGTAATCCCTTCAAAATTCAAACTAAAACTAGTAGCATGTATTTGAAGAGGCTTCCACTTAAACTCACCAAAAATTATGAGAAAATATGGAGAGTTAGAAGGATCTTGAAGATAGAGGTTTTGCATGTCACAAATGCCTATTGAAGAAATGAATAAATTTAGATCATTTAAAGGGGGGTTTAACAAGTACTCTATCTGCATGAAGAAATGATCCAAGACAGCTAAGCCAAGGACACATCCAAGAACCACCAAATGATTATTTAGATAAGTCTTAGTAGAGCTAATAATATCCCCTATCATCTTAAGATATCAACCTATATCTTTTGTCCACAAAAAAGCATTATCAATATTTTCCTTCATCATTATTTTAATCTTTGCCGCTAAATAATTGGAGACACTTGTGTTATCATTTATTTGAAACATCAAAACCATGCTCACCTTAACTCCCAAACTAATCATGGTCAGATTAGTACTTTCCTCTTTTCGATAGCCTTGATTATTCATCTTGTTGTCATACATTATAATAGAAATATTAGCCCATAAATCACCTATTGTCCCTCGACGTGCAGTTATACCCTGATTCATATTTTTCCTTATTAACTATATCTTTTATGTGACTTGGCAGCAAAGGAAACTCCAATAGGTCCAATTATTATGCTTTAGAGCTTCATTAGCCATAGCATCCACATCATAATTACCCTCTCTATACAAGTGGTGAATTTTATAGTGTTAAAAGGTCTTAAGGATTCTCCTGCAATCATCCAACATGTCCCTAATCTCCCAAGGCACAACTACATCCCCCTTCAGGTTATCTATAATTAATTTAAAGTCACCTTCAATGATCACCTTTGTGTACATCCTTTCTCTTTCAGACAGTTTAAACCTGCCCAAACAACCATAGCCTCAACTACATTATTAGAACTAATTCCTAAGCTTTTATCATAACCTTCTATAAGATTCCCTTGGTGATTTATTATTAACCCCCATCTCTAGCTAAGCCCAGGTTCACCTTAGAACATCCATCAAAATTGCATTTGATCTAGTCCACCTCAGGAGGAGACCAACAATGTTTTTTCTGGTAATATGTTTTATCCAATTGAATTTTGTGAGATCATGTTTTAACCCCCAAATTTGTTTTATTCTTATTTCTTTATAAGAGGGAATGTACTTTGAATGAGCATAGATCTAGCATTTATGTTCTCTTGAATCTGATGCCTAATAGCCATAAAAAAATCTTTGATGTTTCTTGCAGATTCCCTAAAAAATCCTATTATTTCGCTCTTTCCATAAACCCCAGGCTATAAAAGGAGGAGCTTGTCTCCATATGTAAATAATTATATTATGGGAATAGGGGTGAATATTCCAACTATCCAAAAACTTCTTTATTGAGGAAGGAAAGACTCATTCAGTCATTAAAATAGGGAGAAATAATGACCAAACCTCTCTTGAGTAGGAAAAATGGAAGAATAGATGCATTATTGTCTCCTCATCTTCATTGAAAAGGTAGCATCTATTAGTAAATTAGAACCATCTTTTATTTAGGTTATCAGTGGTTAGAATCTTTCCATGGGCAGCAGCCCACCAAAATCAATTCACTTTGGGAGTGAATTTTTCTATCTAGACATGGTTCCAATGAAAAGCATCCTTAGTGATCAAAGGCTTCTCCATAACTTCATAACCAAGCTTCACCGAAAGGCTCCCTAAAGGACTTTTAGTCTAGATCCATTCATCTTTCTATCCCTTGAAAAAAATTCAGCCTCACTAATCTTTTGAAGTAGGGTTTGCAAGATCACATCCCAATTTTTTTGTCTCCCTCCCCGGAGATTGGTCCAATTAATTGATTTTTGAAATTTATCCATGGAGGCTTCAATCCATCCCAAATAATATACCCAACAACCTTATTACCAAAATTTCTAACAATCCTTTGTTTAATTTGGAGGAGATGGTTGATGGAAGAGAGGTGGGAGCCATTAATCTAGACATCATCCCAAAATTGAGTATCTTTACTGTTTCTTATTCATTTTTTAACACCCATTTTTAGCACACTTCTTATTTTAAAGAGATTGTTCCAAAAAATAGAACCATAAGGAAGCTCTAAAGCACTTAGAAAGAAACCATGCTCCCTATTTCTTAAGTATTTAGCTCTTAATATTTTAACCCAATCTTTTTCTCCTTCCAGAAGACACCAGCCCATTTTAGCAACAAGAGCTTTATTAAAAAGTTTCAACCTCCTAATACCAAGACTACATGCCCTTTTCAAAGTGCACACCTTTTCCAAACCCACTAAATAAATTTTGTTTCTCTCCTTAGTACCAAACCACAAAAATCTCCTTTGAATTTGTTATATCTTTCCCACAATAAATATAGGGATATTAAAAAGGGATAGGTAATAAATTAGGATGTTTTGCAGCAAAGATTTGAGAAATTGTAGTTTCCCAACTTGACTTAGGAGTTTCCCTTTCCAACCAACCATTTTTTTTTGAATTCTTTCCAAGATGTAATTACAGTAGTTACTTCTCAATATTTTTGAAATAAGAGGAAGGCCTAGGTAAGTAGTTGGGAGAACAACATCTTGACAACCAAGATTGCACATAACTCTATCTTTAACAATTTGTTCTGAATTGAAGAAGTATATCTTACTTTTTTTATAACTAATATGTTGACCCAAAGCCTTAGCATAATCATTGAGGATGGATTTCCAATGGATAGCTTAAAAAATTGAGGCTTCACCCAAAAGAATAGTGTCATCCACTGTAAGACCTCTCTTTGCATGTGACTAATACAATCTTAAATTGTTATATATTTCTCCTAAATAGATGGTTAGATATTTTGCAAGTGATATGAAGGTGATTGTCTAACAGTAACCTTATAGTTTATGTTACTTAATGGAGATGTATGTGCATGTGAATTATTGTGCATATGATATTCGAACTTATAAGATGAATTTGAAATAAGATAATTGTTGTGTCGTATTACATTGGAAGAGTAATTAGCTATGTAAATGATTCATGAATAAAGTTACAAAGATTCGATTTACAATTAATGTGGTTTATTATTATGTCTAACTGTGCTTAATTATGATGTGCAGGAAATTAAGTGAGTCGATGTGGGATAAACATTAAAGGTCGAGAATCGAATATGCAAATAGGAGGATAGATAAATGTTGGAATCAAATCAAATACATCTTTGGGAAGTTCTAAGTGTAGCCCTTTTTGACTTAGAAGGGTTTGAGGTTTTATTATTGGTTAGGTGATTACGTTTGAGTAGAATCCAATTGTAGGACATGTGATGTGAGTTTGGTTGGGGTTGGAACCCTTGGTTAAGATCAAAATTCGTATGGATTTTTGTGTGGGTTTTAAAAAGGAATTACTAAATCAATTTCCTTGGTTTTTGAACAAGAATAGACCCCTAGGACCTATACCTATGGGTTTGGAACCTTTTTGACACATGTGAACTTGTCCTTGGAGTGTGAAAAGACCCCTCAAAAGTCCACAGTCATGAATGTGACAAATTCAAAAAAGTGTTGGGGCTTGGGAAGAGTGACTTGTCACTCTCAACCTTCTACTCCCCAAAAGTTCTTGGAATTGGCACAAGACTCGCACATGTGTGAGCACTTGTGGGAAAGAGTGTAGGTTTGGAGGATCCCTATATATCTCAAGAAGATGGAAGATTTGGGCATTGCCCACTTCTCCTCTTGGAGAACTTGAGTGAAGATGGTAGAAAGAATGAGAAAAAGAGAGGAGTCCATATCTTTGGCAAGATAATGATGAAAATGGCTTGGTTTGGAGAGGAAGAAGGATAAAAGAGTTTAGTTCCCTCACTTGGAGAAAATAGATAAGTTCTCTCTTACTTCCATTTTCTCTTTTGTGTATTTTTCTTTTATGTAAGAAAGTGGTATGCTATATGGATCATGGTTGAGAATAAAGAGTAGAGAAACTAGAAGCATGAGATTTGGTGCTATGTTATATTTTATCACTTGTAAAATTTTGAAAAAAGCTCCATTCATCATAATGGAGTTAAAAGAAAACCTTGCTCAGGGGTATGGCTAGAGCCCACGAGGCTCCATGACACCATTACAGTAGGGTGGAGAGCAAGACCTTGTTCATGGGTGTGTAAATCATTTGTTTCTGTAATATAGTGGTAATATTGTAAGTTTTAAAAAGATCAGTTTCCAATTGTTCAATGTAGGAATGGACAGAGTGGGCCTTATTCTTTGTGGGTTGACCATTGTATTCCTAAATATGGAGTGTAGCATTGAAAGTTTTATATTTTGATGCAAAAAAAAAAAAAGGTATTTTATGAGTTGTAGAAAAATATGCTTCTTACAAATACATTCAAGAAGTTTTAAATGCATGATTGTATACACATGTTGTATAGGAAAAAGAGATCAAAAGTAAAATAAATAAACAACATATATTTGGATGAAAATGATTCTCTTCTCCTTCCATTAGGAATCTAGAGATAAACAAACCTATATGTATATATAAGGATGCTTGATTAAAAGACAGTAGAAAGAGTGTAAATAAAAATAAAAGTAAAGTAAAGTTGTTTGGTTGTATAAGGTTTTGAATTATTGCATTTTACATACATACCAGAATAAAATCTTAAACATTTCAAATACCCTCGTAAATATATATATATATATATATATATATATATATATATGACCAAGATAGAAATGGTTAAATTATTCATCTCGGTTTGCATAAAGGGCCTAAAACAATTACTATTGTGTACACATATGTCATTTTCTGTACATTACAGTTTGGCTAACACAATAAAAAAATGAGAGAAAATTTTATACGTATAAATAAAAAAAATTAAAAAAATAAAATAAAATGCAATAGAAGCTGGAAAGGAGGAATGCAGAGTTTGAAGCATCACAACACACTAACAAAATGAATAAAGATAAATACAAAGAAGATATCTATTCTTCCTCTAAGAGCATTGACCATGGCAACCAATAGGTATGAAAAAGGCTTATGTTGAAACAGTCCTAATCCTAATACTTCATCAAAAAACATAAGATATTAACGCCCATCTGAACATTAAGACTTTCCAAACGTGTTCCTACTTAGCTATAGCGATGGGAGTCTCAGTTTTTACCCTTATTGCATTTGCGCTAAACCAGACGATAGTGATGGTAACTAGGGCCACTATGATCTCTTAATTGAGTCTCTTGAAGTATGTTGTAACGAATCTTGCTATGCTGGGAGAGAAACCTTAATAAGGCGCAACAGTTAGATAATCTAGACAACAATTTTCCAACCACGGGAAGCACTAGTTAGATAGAGAAACTCTAGAGGCACCACTAATAGTGAAATACAAACTTGAGAATATGAATGAAGTTCTTGAATATGCAGCGTGTCTGTCTAGATTTGAAGAGATTAGGCGATACATACAACTAATTCAACTACTTCTTGAGACGATGATTTAGGGCATAAAAGAATGGTCCATGATTGGGGAATTTATCATACCACTATTGTCAAATCCAACCTACCCCAAATCTCTCAAGGAAATACATGTGAAATCGGGGTGGGGCTTCTGCATTTCCCTTCTAGCACTGCTGCTATCCCAGCTTTCACAGTTGAATGAAGGGCTCTTCAAAGGGAACACCGATGTGAAAAGCGGCATTATTAATGTCAAAAGCATGACTTAAGCTCCCACCAATACCCTGCTAAATCAAGCACTTATTCCATTACCTCTGTAATTGAAGGACTGACTATTGCAGTCATAAGTCATATCTATACTCTAGTGCAGCAACTTGTGAATATCAATAAACAAGAAATATATCAACAGATCGCTGTCATTGATGGTCTATTAATTGCCCAAATAAAATCTCATGGGTGTGTCAGTGCAGCTATAAATGTTTGCTTGGGTTGGACAATTCCTCATAGTTTCTTCTGTATGTCGGAATGCTTCGGTAGTGACATCGGGTTCAAACAGGGTTGTCCCTTATCTCCCACTCTGTTTGGGTTATATATTGATAAGCTTGAAGAATGGTTAAACAAAACTGATGGGGAGGGCATTCAACTTGCTAGTTATGTGGTGAAGTTACTTTTATATGCGGATGATCTAATCTTAATTGCAAAATCTGCTCTTGGTTTGAGAGATCATTTAAAGGCTCTCGAGCTCTTTTGCCAAGAGGTCGGTATGCAAGTTAACACCAGCAAAACTAAAATCATGATCTTCTCTTTGAAAAGGAAGAAGCAGCAATTTAATTTCATCTTTGAGGGCAGTCCTTTGGAGGTGGTGGAAGAATACAAGTATCTTGGGATTGATTTCCATAATAGGCTCAGCTGGGAGACTTGCAGGGCAAAAAGGATTCAGGGTGGCTGGAAGGCGTCTTATCTACTACAAAACAGATGTAGGAAAGCAGAGTTATGGGATTGGAAAACCAAGAAAACTCTTTTTGGTTTGTTGGTGGCACCGGTTGTCCTCTATGGTTGTGAGGTTTGGGGGGGTAGCATGTCAAACCACAAGTGGAGGCAAGTTGAAAGAATTCAAAAACATTTGATCACTACTAACATCAAAGTCAAATCTTCGGTTCCGTATGAGATTCTCTTGGCTGAAACTGGTATGTTCCCGTTGGAGGCATCTGCTGTCATCCGGTTAATAAGTTATTTAAAAAAAGTTGAGAACATGGATTTGCACCGCTGGCCCAAAATGGTTGTTGGGGAGGAGCTAAACCGTAGAAAGAAGACTTGGATGAAGCAAAATAGCAAGTGGTTGAACAAATGGAACATTAAACTACATGAGTGCCCCAACACTAATGCCGAGATAAAAAAGTTTGTGCTAGAAAAGTTTAGGTCTACTATGTGGACTAAGCAGGTTGGCCGTAAAAAGTCTCATTATATCCAGGAATTCAACCCCACGTGGGAGCATGATGAGAAAGACTATCTAAAGGTTACAATTAAAGGCAAGGCTAGGCTTTTGATCGCTCAATTAAGAACCGGGTCACACCATCTTAGATGCGAGACAGGTAGGTGGGTTGTCCCCAAGGAGGCTTGGGAACAACGAACTTGTATTTTTTGCAACAAAGGGACTGTCGAGACTGAATGGCACTTCATGATTGAGTGTGCTGCTTATGACGATATCCGTATCCAATATGAAGACATTTTGAAGGTGGATAATCTAAATGAACTTTTTAGGGAAGCTAGGCTCCTCAAGATTGCTAGCTTTCTGATCAAGATCTACAATAGAAGGGCTGACATGGAAAAGAATTTGAAAATGGTTAAAGTTTCAGTGCTTGGTCCCATAGACTGATGGTCTCGTGGACGTCATTAAAAACCATTCATTCATTCATTCATTCTGGGCACCATTTTGAACTGCTAGTACATCATCTATTCCAAGTTAAAAGAAGGATTTATTGCGCAATGCATAACTTAGCTGGGATTGGTAGGTATAGTCAACCTACATAGTTGATGAGTTTCTTGTTTGGCACGTAAAATAGAAATCAAATCATGGGGCATTGTCATTATCTGACACCCAACTCTGGGAGTCCTGAATTTATGCCTTGATGACACTTGAGATATTCAATTAACAAAAGGTTTATCCTACCCACCCCTAAATGACTCAATGTTCTATTGGGTTCTACCACTTGCATTTAGTGTTACGTCATAGTTGGTGTGATATAAACAATGCCTCCATTTCTGTCGCATATAAGGATTGTGAAGCATATACTAGCCATCGAGCAGTATGGAGATAAATATGAGTGTATGTACTTCTACCTAATTTGCTTGTAAATCATATTACTGTTAATTTCAGCAATAGCGGCTAAGGAATCTAAAGTTTTTATTTTCAAATTGTACTGAGGTGATCCACATGGCCTATGATAACTCCTTTTGGGAAAAACAATTCATTCTTCTCTTGCCTGGCGTTGAGTGCACAATCTGCGGATACATTTTGTTTTTCCTAATCTATTGTCATTATAGTTTAATTTGCATATACATTATCTACTTCGCTTCACCTAATTTCGGTGTCCTTGGTTGCTACACACCAACTATCGTTGTAAATTGCTATGTGTTGTGGCTAATTATTTTACTTGTTGTCCCTTGCACCAGACCCATGCCCCATCTACTTGCTGAGCATAGAGTAAACATAATACCTCGTTCTTGTAGAGGCGTTTAGCTTCATTTAACGAAACTTACTTCTTTTTTTACTTTACTTGGTTGACTTTTCGGCAACTCCTTCCCTTAAGCGTGTTGTGAAGATTCCTTGCCCTCCCGCCATAAAAAATCGTTATATGTATGTACTACCATTGGGGAGGGAAAGGGAATTCTTTTTAAGACTCCACGTTTCTTTGAGGGAAAGGGAATTCTTTTTAAGACTCCACGTTTCCTCATAAAGAAACTTTAAATATAAGCTCATATACAAATGAGAGAAACTTTAAATATAAGCTCATATACAAATGAGAGAAACTTTAAATATAAACTTATATGCAAATGAGCTTTAAACTTTTAAAAGAAAGAGGTATCAATTTCCACCCCTTAGTGGGGGAATATATTATATTTTAAAATAGCTTACATCATGGTCTTAGGGAGACTTCTAAAATTTATTCTTTTAAGTAAAAAGAAAGAAAGAGTTTATATGGAAGTAAATTATATATAGTGATTTGTGGTTTATATAAATTAGTCTTTATAATTATATATTGAGCTGATAAATAGATGATAAAGATAATAGTTAATATTAAATTGAGTTTAAGGATATGCTTATTTTTAATATAATTTTTCATGAAAAAAAAAAGTTGTATGGTATGTTGCTAACATATTATAATGTTAACATGAATCTAGTTGTTATTATTAATGTTAGATTGCCAATTAATATAATTAGTTGTATGAGCTAATATTATATGAAATAATAGTTAATTGGATTTTATAACAAAAATGATAAATTGACATAAGTGGTAGTATAATAATTAGTTATATTAATCTTAATGATAATAGCAGTATAAATATAAAAATTAAATAGATAAAATTAATAATGGGAATGTGGCATGAATGGAAATGGTATCTCAATGGGTAATTTAAGCTATATATTAGGTATGATTGTTATCAAAACACTGAATCCACGCCAGTATGGAAATAGCTATATTGAAGTCAACTTATTTTCAATTAAATTAAATTGGACAAGTCAATATATTATGACACCTTAGAAAAAGGTGAACGCTAATGTTCAAGTTAAATAATAACTAATTGGTGGTAACATTATTACTAACACTATCTCAACAAGTTCTTGAGGAGGATGTAAGTTAAGAAGTTATGAAGCTCAGTTAAGGGAGTTGATCAAGATGAGCAAGTAACTACTTAATCTACGGGTGGCCCATTAATCATGATAATCATGTCTAATAGTATAAGGCCTAAGCAATTGTGTTGTGCGATGTTGGCTTGTCGGGATCGCGTAGGGGTGAAAACCTATGTTTAAAAAAAAAATTATGTGAGTTTTCTTGTCAAGAATTTCAGGCATGACATCCACAAACTACTAATGAGTAGTCAAAGGAAGAGAGGAAGCAGCCTTGAACCCTTTTAGCAACTTCATAGATCCAAAATATTTTGAATGTTTCTTCCTAAGACTTCAACCACTATTCTAAAAAGGTAAGGGGAAAGAGGATCTTCTTCCCTTAAACCACAATCACAAGAGAAAAACCCCTTGGGAACACGATTCACCAAAAATGAACATTTAAGAGTAGTAACACAAGAAGTGATTATTCAAGAATTCTCATTGTTGCATTGGACGGAAGGGCACGCTCTACGCAACGTTTGAATTCAGTGGACGCCGACGATGAGGAAGGTGATGGGGATGACGATGATGAGGAGAATGTTTGTGTTGGGCTTGTTTCAGCTTGGTGTTTCTTGTGATTCCCTCTTTGCTACTCTGTTGGATTTCTTTCTGAGTGGTCTTGGCATTGGTTTTTCTTGTGTTCTCCTGTGTTGTTTAGGCTTCTTGTTGGGTGGAGATTTTGCTTTGTGTTGGGGTTCCTTGTTTATGCTTGTGTGGTGTCAGGTGTGGTGCTGGTTGTTCATGTTGAGGGCTTGTTGGAGGAGATTGGTGGCCATATCTCAAACCCTGGCTGGCACACTGGGTTGGAAGTGGTTTTTTCTTGTGATGCCTCCTCTCCTCTTTCACCTTCTGTTGGATTTCCTTGCTATCTATGGCTTTTTTGGGGTTCTTTTTCCTCTATGAGGGTGGTTTTATTGTTTGGGGTTGTGGTTGTTGGTTTTCCTCTAGTGGAGCTTTTTGTGGGAAGTTCTCGGCATGTTTCAGACCCTGACCGACGTGTAGGGTTGGAGGTTGTTTTTCACTGTCTTGTTGGCTTTCTACTCTCTCTATTTGGAGTTTTTCCTTGCCTTTTCCCCTCCTCTTTTTGGACCCTTGGTCTTTTCTTTGGTGTAGGTTTCTGCCTTTGTGGGGGTGCTTTCATTATTTGGGGTTGTGGTTGTCGGTCTACCTCTGGTGGAGTTGTTTGTAGTTAGTTTTCGGCACGTTTCAAACCTTGACTGGCATGTAGGGTTGGAGGTTGTTATTCACTGTCTTGTCGGCTTTCTACTCTCTCTGCTTGTAGGCTTTCCTTGCCCTCTCCTTCTTTTTTCGATCCCCTTTTTCTTTTTGTTGTTTTTGTTTCTTGGCTGGCTACTGTGGATGTTGGTCTTGGTGGCTACTAAGATTCTCTTGAGTTGCCAGTTTTGTTTATTGTTTTCTTTGTACCCCCCCCCCCCGATTGGGTCCTTTTTCTCATTTTTAGGATGGGGTTTTTTTGGCTCTATGTGTTGGGTTCCCTCTTTTGTGGTTGTGGCTCAGCTAAGTTGTCTTTTCTTGGGTTGCTCTAATTCGACTAGTTGGTTTTTTGTTGGTTTTTTGGTTCCTCTTTCTTGTTATCCAAGTTGGGATTGTGTTTCTCATGGACGAGTGCTTTTTTTTTCATCTCTACTCCAATATTATTCATTTCCAAAGGAGGTTTTGGTGCTCTCTACTATGGGTATAAATGCTTCCGATCAGTTTTTTCAACTAGGGTCTTCTTTGGAGGTGGAGACTGCTTCTTTGGAGGTGAAGCCCTCTTCTATTGAGGTGAAGAGGTGGGTTGCGGATTGGGTTGGAAGGTCTATTTTTTGTGGTTTTGGGCTTCACTTCTTCCTCTCCTATAGAGGGGAGTCCCTTCCTATTGAGGTGGAGGTCGGGTTGGTGTTGCGAGTTGACTGGTGTGGTGTATGCGATGAGAATATTTAGTGTTACTCACTGATTCCTAAGTCTCCTATTGAGGTGGGGAGTTTGGTTTCGTGGATTGGTGTTTTCAAGGGTTATGTTGTTGTCTAGATGGTTCTGGCTTATGGTTTCCTGACGGTCTCTAGTTGTTCACGACTAGTTAGTGCTAGCAAGTGGTATGTTGTAGTCTGGCTGATTCAAGCTAATGGTTGTCCAACTGCTTTAGGTGGTTCTTGGATTCAATTTTTATTGTAAGTCATGGTTACTTTGGGTTTGAGGTGCCCGTCAAAACCTTTAGTTTCGAGTAGATCTGGGTAGTCATGTTGTTTCTCTTTTGATATGTTGGTTCGTAGCTAGTTGTCTATGTTGATTCCTTGTGTAGCTTGTTCTTCTTTGTGTGGGTTTCGAGTCCCTGTCAAAATCTTTCTGTAAATGGTTTCAGGTCCATTCAAAACCTACTTTTCCCCCTTAATCAAAACACAAGAAGTGATTAACTTGAGAAACCTTCCATTAAACCCAAACTTTTTAAGAACATCAAAAAGGAAGGGCCAAGACACCCTATCATAGGCTTTAGAGATGTCCAATTTCAAAGCCATCCTCAATTTCTTACTAAGCTCCATTGAGTGGAAAACTTCGTGGGTATAGATAGAAGCATCCAAAATATGTCTCAATCCTTTTTTGGATTTTCAACAATCATTTTATTCAAAACTGCGTTCAGTCTATTCACAATTATCTTAGAAAAAATATTATATGTGGTGTTACAAAGACTTATAGGCCTGAAATCTTACGTGGAGGAGGCATCTTGCTTTTTAGGGATGAGAGCAATAAATGTGGAATTGAGTTGGTTTAAAATTATACCTAATCAGAAGAAATCTTGAGTATCATTTAAGATACCTTATGAAATAATGTCCCAAAAATCCTAAAAAAAAAGCAGGAGGAAACCCATCTGGTCTCGGGGCCTTATAAGCTCCAAAGGAGAAAATCAGAGACTTGAATTCTTACAGACAAACAACTTTAGTTAGATCTTTAAGATCTTGATCTAAAATAACCTGGGGGATCACATGGAGAAGGCTTTCAAACTCAACAAGGGTAGCTCCAGATTCCCTCTGAAAATTTGAGAAAAAAAAAGAAACAAGTCTTTAGAAATTTCCTCTTTTGAGTTAAGAATAGAACCATCTTCTTTTATTGGAAATATAATCATGTTTCTACTTCCATGTTTTATTTTCAATTAATGAAAAAGCTTCATTTTTTTGTCACCTTCAAAAATCCATTGAATTCTATATTTTTGTTTCCAAAAGATATCTTCCTACTTGTTAACTTGAAACCATCAAGCCTTAAGATCTCGTTCATTATTGCAAGTGGTCTCATCAACTACTCCTTCTTCAATCAAATTTCACACCTCTTTTATGATGCCTCCAATAGACTTGTTAATGTGGAAAATGTTACCAAAAGAAAACTTAATCCAACCTTTAATTCTTTCTTTGACTTTCTTTACTTTATTAGCCAAATAGTGCATTAGAGTTCCAACACAAGGTTCATTCCACCATCTATCCACAAGATCTTTAAAATTAAGGTGGTGAGTCCACATGATTTCATATCTAAAGGGGTGTGGCCCCATGACAACATTATCCTCCTGATAAAGAATAAGAGCATTGTGGTCTGAGCTAGTTCTAGGAAGAGAAAATAAGGTAAGAGCTAGAAGGATGTTCCAATTTGAGGAAATAAGAAACTGGTCTAGATTGACTTGGATAAGGTGATTTCCCCGATCCCATTAGACAAAGTAAACAAGGTACCATGTAAGGGAACATCAAAGAGACCAACAAAGTTAAGAAACCCAACCATATCCATCATGTTGTTATAAAAGTCCTCCAAGCCTCCCAGCTTTTCAGACGAAAACATCAAAGAGTTGAAATCCCCTCTAATCATCCACAAGTCCCATTTGTTGTTGTTTATATGGTTTTCTAAAAATTCCCATAGGGAAACTCTTTCAAGGTGAGAATTAGGACCATAAATGTTTATCAAGTTCCAATTTTTAGAGGTGGTAAGATCTTTAAAAGAGACCAACAAGCAGTTCTTTATAAAAAAACCAATTGTGCCCTTTAATCTAGCAGGGTTCTGCAAAGTAGCTATTCCCCCCAAAGCTCCTTCAGCAACACTTACAGAAAATTTGGCACTAGGCCAAAAATTCTTAACCTTGTCAATGGTATCCTTTCTTTATAAAATTTAGATGTTATTAATTTTATTCAAATCTAAATTATTTATAAGAAAAAAAGTAATAAAAAAAGGGAAATCAGCAAAATGTTGTGAGCTATTCAGATCCAAGCTTTATTTTTTTGGATGAGAAACTCTAAATTGAGGTTGTGTCATACTCGCTTGTCTATGCATTGAACACTTAGAAAGCTTTTCCCTTCATTAATGGTCATTTGCAAGCTGATCTGACATAGATGAGGTTAATATTTTTTAAAATTCATCTATAGTTTTTTATATTTTTTCAAGATTTGTTAAATCCTATCATATAATTATAAATTTAACATTTTTTATTACTATAAAATAATCATAAAAACTTTCTCAAAATTTAAATGTTAAACATATCCATTATTAAAAATCTTTAAATACCTTAAAAAATCCTAAAAATTCTTAGCACCCAGGGAAACATCAACAATAATATGTCAGGTGGACATTAAACAGTAAACGATGAGTGTTGAAAATTTCAATTCAGAGACTAAATGAATTGGCAGTGCAATGAATAAGATAAGCATGAGAATAATGATAAACAATTTTCATGCAATGGGAAAATAGTCAATGTTATAGTTGGCGATCCTTCATTAAGCATTAACATTATCATATACTTGATACTTTACAAGACTCAATCTCTCAATCTCTAAAAAGATATTGATGTGATGTACAAAAAGTTGAACCCTTTCTTCGTTCTGTTGAAACAAAGGGTTCACAATTATTTGTATTTAATTTTTCATACATATTTTTAAATATAAACTAGTAATATATTTAGATTGACGGTTGAATCCTGTTAGCAATATCATAAATTTAAACTTATAAATGAAAATCTTTACAGAAAGTTCTATGAACAAACAAAAATTTAATATTTTAAAATTTTATTTTATTTTCCTTGACGTGTTTCTGATTTGCTTGTTTCTTTAGAAATATACAAAGATATCAACTATTGACTCAACAGATCTACTCTACTTTCACAGATTATATATCACTTGCCTAAAATTTGTCAAAGAGAATTTGAGAGAACTCATAGACCTTAATATTTCCAACTTCTTTAATGGCCTCCACCAATTTGAGATGTTGAAGGATCTGATGACGCATGTGGTTTCCTGCAACTACACTTATCACAACATCAATCTACTTCACGGCATCTACAAGGCTTCTGTGATCATCAAATGAAGCCTACACAAAAATGAATTACAATGGCAAGAAATATCGACATAATTTATTGTCCATAGATAAGCATAGAATTATTTGGAAGAAAATGAAAAATAAAAAGCTTTATAAAATAAGCAAAATTAAGAGATGTTATCAAGTAAACTACATTTTTACCTCTACCAATTTGGCACCATCCTTTTTAAAGGACAATAACATCTGTAGTTTCTCAACATCAGAGACAACTTCTTTCCTAAACAAAATGAAAGTAGGATGGCTTAGAGCTATGTTGGCTTTCACAATCCTTCTGCCTATGTACCTTGTAGCTCCCACTATTAGAACCCTGCTACTCTTCTCCATGCCTGCTTTCAAACTCTTCCTTCTTTAATGGCCAATCACTTTGGTAAAGAAATGGTGCTTAGTCCTCTATACTTATAGTAGAATGACTACATTTTAACATGAATTAAATATAGACATATTTAAGCATAAGGGTTAGTAAATATTGATAAAAACATGTAAAATATTTACCAGACCCAATTCTTATTGCACCAAAGAGAGGTGGTTATGCTAATGGATGGTTGGATGTGAGTGCTCTTGCCAACAACATAAGGATGCATTCAAGTATTTGATTAAAATGGCTTGAGTTGAGAGTGGTTTATAGATTTTTGGCTCAAGGAATGGATAGCTATGATAAAAAAAGAAAGATCAATTGTCCATATTAGTTGAGAGTCATGGGGAGATGGGAGGAGGAAAAGTGTCTTCATGTGGTTGAAGGAAATGAAGGGAGAAGGATTAAGGGGAGAATCAATGGTGGAGATTCTCCTTGAAAAAATTGGATGGACAAGATGGAAAGAGTATTTGCGAGTACTATTGAGGTATGGGCAAGTCCTTTGACCACATGCACAAAGGTCCATGACACAAGAGATAAACGCATTATATGATTGAAATGCAAGCTAGAATCTAAGTTCCCCATGAAATCTATTTGCAATGCTTAAAATAGGAAAGAAGAATAAAGAACACAATCAAATAGATTTAATCCTATTAAAACAAGCAAACTCTTGATCATATGGGGGAATTGGTGCCAATTTGATGTGAAAATTGGCCCTTTCCCAACTCCTATGATGCAAGCTTGATGAATGTTGATGAATGATCCACTTTGTTGATGTTTGATGAGTGCTCCAATGGAAAAATCTGCATAACCTAGCTATAACTCAAAAGTATGGATAAAGATTGCTAAATATTTGAGCATAGTAAGTTCACTCAAATTGTGGATGATAAAATGAAGGATGGGGTTTTCATTTATAGATGAGATTGATTAGAGAAGAGGAAAAAGGGATGAATGTGGGACTAATCTTCAACAAATGAGAAGAAGTCACATGTCATCATGTGAATGGTTGAGGAATGAGCACATTTTGAAGAATGTGCAAAGAGGGGGGAGATTCAAATTCAAAATATGGCTTGAAGGATGAGGTGAAAGGTGAAGTAAATGCACATGGCTCAAGAAAAGGACATGTAAGAGATTTTAAATGTTTTGTTAGAAGGGACAAGTCCTTTTGGGGGGAGATTTCAAATTTGAGGAATATTCCATCTTTGATGCCTTTTTTTGAATGAAAATAGATGATTTATAAATCAATTAAATTGATTTTCATGTGCAAGTTGCAAAATCAAGAGGATTTGAGTGATTAGGATTAGCATTAATCATGATTTGATTAATTTAAATGATGTTAGTTGATTTGACCATTTTGACTTAGATTTTAGGATTTAAATAACATAAAATGAGAAGAGAATGATTTAGACTTAGTTAAATAAATATTTTTGATTTATTTAACCAAAGGAGGTGATGTAAGATTAAATTAGATAAATGTTTGATTTATTTAATTTAATTAGATGAATTTTAGAGATTTAATCAAATAATATGGATTATTTAATTAAATAAAGATAGGAAGATGAAATGACCTAGCTAATTACACAGAGATAGTGATTTAATTAAATCAAGGGATTTATTTAATTAAAAGGGGAATTATGATGAATTTAATCAAATAAGGCTATTCGATTAAATGGTTAGACAGAGGGATGATTTAGGATGAAGTGATGTTAGTATATCAGGATCGAGTGCATGTACATTTTACGTGTCTATAGTCACTTTTGTACCTTCAGACAAACCCACCCCTACCAAGTTTGATTTAGAGATTTTAGCCACCTTAACGTTATCTCAAGCCACTAGAGAGGATTTAATTAAGCCCTTTGGGTTTGCAATATTTCCTTTTTATGGCCTTTCGCAGTGCATTAAGGTAGATTTATCCCCGGGTGGAGAGCCTTTCTTGATAGTTTTGCTTGGTGAAGCATTCTACCTACAAGCCCCTATGGTTGGGGCATTGCAAATTGTATCCCCATCTCGACTTGAATCTACCTTTTCAACTGCATAATGTTGTGGTAAAGCATCTTTCCACCAATCGGCTTGGCTATTAATTCTTCGTTTTGCACAATGGGCAACAATGTGACCTGTGTTGAAGCATTTGCAATAGCAAAAAGGTAACCCCTCATAGTCTAAAATTTGATTCCAACACCTCGATGTAGTTTTTAAAGAAATATTTGCTAGAAGATCTTTAGATGTATCCAAATCCACCAAATATATGGGCATAGATGGTGTGCAGGTGATTTGAAGAGCCCTCATCAACCCCCAGAAATTTCCCCAACGCATTGTCAATGGCTTCAAAACATGAGTCAAACCAAAATTGCAAAGGGAGGTTTGAAAGCCTTACCCAAATTGGAGCAGCATCAAAGGATTCAATAGTAGGATTGAATGAGGGATGCCACAGTTTCAACATAAGCAAATGATGTTCATAGCTCCATTGATGATCATATAAAATTGCATTCTTGTCTCCGATATCATCGAAGGAAACCACCAAAAAACCCCTCGCACAGGGATAAATTTCAAGATCACCCTCCAGGATGGGGTGCCAATTGTCTATGATCCACTGGTGTAGAGCAACCAAACTCGGCCAGTACCCCCTGAATCATCTAGTCAAACCATGCATTACAAAATATTCTTAATTTTCCATCACCACGCTACAGATATCCTAACCAAGGCACACTATGGGGGAGATGTCTACACATTTGAGAGGCTAAGACGATGGTTTGCAGCCAATGTTGACCTCATCCCATGCCAGATTCGCCATCCCCACAACCCTAGGAAAGGACCACCAATGTTGATTATGTTTTTTGACTGTTGGAAATGCCTTCAACCATCGTTCCTCAACTTGCGACCTCCCTGGGAGCCCATTCTGAAGATGTTGACCCTCATCTATAGTAGGAAGAGAACCACTAGCCATTGTTTATGCCTTCCTCCTCCATGGCTCAAAGGTAGGGTGATCCGGCTTGAGCTCACACCTTCTCTTGCCATTGTTCCATCTCAATTTTCCATCAAAGGAATCCCTAGCGACCTCAACAGAAGCATTCTTAGGAGCCCACGATTTTGCAGGCAGAGAGCTAGGGCACGGGGAATGTTTGTCCGTCCATACTCCAGGAGCAGACCTATGGTAGCGAGCTAACACATCTCGGGCATTTGCAGTGCTTGAAGCTAGTTCACCATGGCATTCATGGGCAACCACACCCCTAGAAGACACTCGTGTAGGAGAAGACGACATGATGGGAGTTTTCAACATTGCAACAAAAGATAAACTAGAAAATATTAAAAATTGAAGGTAAGCAATCTCAATTGTTGACATGATAGAGAGCGACTCCATGAGGTTGAACCTTGGTTGTTGGCCCTACACGAAAGAAGCCCCACCATTTCACCACAGGGTCTCCCCCAAACTCAATTGTTGACACAGTAGAGAGTGACCTCATAAGGTTTGAACCTTGGTTGTTGGCACTACAGGAAAGAAGCCCCACTATTTCACCAAAGGGTCGCCCCTTGTGATAATTAATATTTTAATTAATATTATAAATTATAATTAAAATATATCATGTACATAAAACAATCCATATATATAGATAGATAAAATAAAATAATTTTAAATTAAAATTTATGTCCATACATATATATATTTTTTCTAAAGTAAAATAAAATAACTTTAAATAAATAAAATAAGTTACTTTGTTACTTTGATTTGATGGAATTGTTGATGTTTGTTAGGAAATCAATCTCAATTATTCTTCTTTGTCTCTATTGGTGAAGTGTTGGTTTGTTGTTAAATTGCTACTTTCATGATGTATGTTCCTAGTTGTTGCTCATGCCATTGTAGTGGCATGTTTGATTTCTCTTTTTGGTCTATGTATAAGGGTGTGGGGGTCTTTCAAAATCCTTCTTTTCATACATAACTTTGATCAAAAGAGTTCATTTCTAATAAAAATTTGATATTTCTCAACATTTTTAGATAGACCAGTATATATATTTTAAATTAAACTATAAAATAAAAATTATAGCTCCACATATTATATATAAAAATAATGATGATATATTTATATTGACAAAGATCAAAATCAATCAATTTCTAAATTAAATATATGTATTTTATAAATTAAAGATAATATGTTTATATTGCAAAATTGTTAAATGAGGTAGTTGTGTTAAGTAAAGAAAATTTGATGAGGACAAATAAAAATGATTTAGTTGTTAAGTAGAAGGAGACTCCTAAGTACGAGCCAAAATTAGGTAGTTGTGTCAAGTAGAAGCAATTATAAATTGATAACCAAAGAAATGTGCCTAAATTATGAGTATTAGATGGATAATACAATTATTTTGAACCAAAATAAAATAATCAAATAAAGATAGATTGTTTCTAGAGGAAAATTATTCATTAAAAACCAAAAGAAATAAAATATAAATTGTTAAAAATAGATTGATGGAAAAAATGAAATAGATTATTAATAGAAAACAAGATAAAGATTGACATTATTGTATGAACTCCAACAAATAAATTATGCTATATAAAAGACATCATTAACTAAAAGTTTTTTTTTAATAAAAAAAATTAAAAAGAAATGGATATAATAGTTGATCAAAATGAACGGTTTGTATGAAGATGGAATATGTAGGGAAGTAAAGATAAGAGACAATAATGATGAACTTTAGGTGAGAGAAGCATTAAAAATAAAATAATATTTCAAGCTAAGTGGTGACCATTAGTGTTGGGAAACATGCAACATGCATAAGTATAGTCAAAATGATATCCAATATTTTGGAGGTAAATAAAAAAAAAAAAAAAGTGCATGCCAATACTTAGATGGGTTTATAAAAATAGGAAACAAGTTTAGTTATAATTAAATTATTAGATTTTATTTTTATAATTATATAAATTGATTTATAATTTGATTGTTAAGTTTAGGATATATATATATATATATATATATATATATTTATATTTATTTATATTTTTTTATTTTAAAAGTATTTATATTTATTTAAAGTTAGTTTAATTATTTTATTTAAAAATTATTTTATATTTTATATTATATCAAAATATTATATAATATTATCAATAAATATATAGAGTTACACAAAAGAATAAGTGTATGATAAAAATGGTAGAATTTTTTTTAATCATATTATTAATATAATATTGATTTATATCTATTTTATTTACTAAAAAGTTATTTTATTTATTGAAAAGTTATTGTATTTTACATTAAAATTATTTTATTTAGTGCATGAACATATTTAGAAATTTTAATTTTAGCTTTAAAAAAATCACTATTCATTATTTTGATTAAAAAAATTGTTTTGTTTTTTATTTTCAAAAGTGTATTGAATGTTATTTTGTATAAAATAATACTATTTAATATCACTGTAGAATGTCTCTCTACTTAAAAGAAGTTTAAATTTTTAAAAGGACATTCAAACTTTAAATTTTAATTTTTTTATCAAAATCTTAACATTCAAAATAAATACAATCATTTAATACAAAAACATATTCAATTCAATCAACCTTAAAATCATTATTTTCCATGTATGAAAATGTTAAGCTTGTTTTACATTATTCATTCCAAGAAAGAAAGAAATAAAGCATACCAACCATTTAGTATAATTATGTGATTTTATTCTCAACTCCACATCTTTATTCAGTACAATGTCAAAATGTTAAAACTTTTACAAAGCATTAAATTAGATCTAAATAGGTTTAAGAAGAATACTTTCATAGTAGCATTCTCTAAATGAGTCTATTGAACTATGTATTTAACTTCTAGGTAAAGTTGGGAAGCCTCTACTCTATTAGATCCAATTTCAAAGTTATAAAGATCGCTTCTATATAACATCTAATATAAATATGATATTCTAATCTTCTCTCCATATGATTGATCTAACATAAACATTGCAAAGAGCTCAATTAGTTTAACATTTAAATATTAAAAAAATTCTATTAACTCATGGTAGACAATTGCAAACATACCTTCCATGCCTCAAGAAAATCCTTAGCGAAAATATATGTTTTTTCACACTCTTATAGTTGTTACCATTTTTCTACCACTTCTTTCTAGGAAAGAATATTCAAATATGGTTTAGTACATGCACAATCTTGTTGAAAGTGCACGAGGATTATCTATTGTTTTGATTATGTATATTCAATATCATCTTCAGCCACCCAAACAAATGTCGAGATAATATTAAAGTATGTTGGTTGGTAAGAATATATTATGTTGTTATTCGTTATATAAACCTAAACTATTTTTAAAAAATGTATTGAAAGAATATAATCTATTATAAAAACATTTGACATTTCCATTTCTATAGAGCAACACTTTTTTTCTAAAAGAGGCATCACATGATCAAGTTGAGCTAATCCACCAACCAAGTAGCCAAAAAAATGTTTTGGAAAATATAAGTGTGAGGAATGTTTGTTGCTTCTATGGCCTCTTAAACTTCTATTTTATCAATGAATGAAATGTTGTCGCATGTTATTGCATGCTCCATTAGCCTTGGATCCTGAAATATACCGAGCCAAATATTTTTTCGTTTTCAATTAACAGATTACAACATTCAAGCAAGTGCACCCGTTAAGGTTAGATAGATAAACCGAAACGTGCAAAAAAGTAAACTCACGATACAGAAGGGAACTCAACGTCAAGTATGTGCTACCCAATCCAAGGTGGAGTGAGGGGCGACCATATGACGGAGTGATTACAGAAAGCAAAGCTTGAAATGAAATGCTGAATAATGAAACTACTCAACACCCAGAATGTGCTTGCTCACCTAGAAGGGAAAGTAGCTACCATAGGGCGGAGTTATACAATTTCCAACTAATACTGAAAACAAACTTAAAGGAAATGCTGAATGCTGAATCTACTCTACACCCAGAATGTGCTTGCTGACCCAAGACGGGAAAGTAGCGACCATAGGGCGGAGATCTAACAATTACAATAACTTAATTGAAACTGAGAATTACAACCAGATTCGAATAAGAAAGAAGACTGCCAGTACTACTGTCAGTTTGTACAAAAATCATAAGAATTTGCCTGCCAATATCTCTTGAATTTAAAGGATCAGCATTGCACCAAAGAGGAGCACTTTTATCATGTTTAGGAATTGCGAAACCCAAAAGCTTCGGAGATCAAGATATTGTTTTCTGTTTTCTGTTACAAATCTGCTCAATACAATGATATGACAGCAGTCTATAGATCTATTCAAATGCTCACAAAACCCTAATGACTTGCTCAAATGACGATATCTCTGATGCACAACAATCCTAACATTATAGCGCTCAAACTAATAACATGAAACCAATTCCAAAGGCCTTAAATGAATATTGCACAATTTCCAATGCAAGTACAGTGGTACGGCCTGCTGAGAAATTCGATTTCCTTTTAAAATTTAATGCCTTCACTAAAAATTCCAAACACTTGGGAAAAGAGACGCCTAGGCCTAACAAATAGAAATGATGGATACCCAGAACACTATTTTTTGTCTTTTTGAAGATATGAACAAAATATGCAATCTGCTGTCTAGAACAGTACAAGAAGCTGAAACACTACAATGCCAAATACAGATTATTACAATGCAAAAACGAACACAAATGAAATAGCTAAGATGCACTCACAAGTAGACTAATAATCATCACTAGTCGTTGTCTTTCAAACGAGAAGAGATGCCCAAACTAGGAGGTCTTCATCCCTCGAAGCAATCCAGAATCAATCCGGCAGCATAACGGTGTATTTTCCAAGATAACCAAAATGATGCACAAGACTCCTTTTTATAATCTTCGCTTGACTTCACGAAACCCTAGAATCTGATTTTAGGTCAAAATCCCCTCTCCTTAATGATGGGCGTACTTTTGCCTTCAAGCTCTTGATTTGATATTTCATTTAAATATTCAACTTTGAAATATGCGCCTATCATAATCTTGCTTGGACTTAGGGAATATTAAAATATTCTTTTAATGAGGGCGCCACCCTCAATGACCACCTTTTTAAAACAACATTAAGTCATTAAGTCTAAGCCAAGGGTCAACATTAAAATATAACATTTTAACGTGACTTTTTAATTTAAATGACTTAACTCATTTCTCTGAAAATGCCCTGAAGCCAATACTGATGAAGTCAACTGATCAATCTGAAACCGGAAGTCAACCAATCTGAGCTCATCTGGAAACTGCCAAAATTAGAATTTACTAAAAATAGTAAATTCCAAAAAGTACTACTGAATGCTGAGACGAACATATCACTGCGAAGCCCTCTGAAAACCCAGAAGGAATCCTGCCATTAAAACTATCATCTCCGAGCAATGACCTCCTCAAAATTAGGAAACCCTAATTTTAACTTCCGACTAGCCTCCGGGTTCCCAAGGAAAGGCTACGGTCACATGAAAATGTCAGGATTGAAAAGGGGACATTACAGTCCGCCCTCCCCAAGATTGCTTGTCCTCAAGCAATCGCAAACTAGGATGCTGCAATATCTCATCACTTTCCCAAGTTGCATCCTCCATAGGCAGGTTCTTCCACTTTACCAAACATTCTCTGATAGTTCTATTCCTCAAGGAACGTTCTCTGACATCAAGTATCTCCTCAGGAACTAGAACCAACTGTCCTTCTTCATCCAACGGTGGCAACTGTGAAGAAGCAACTACATTGTGTCCAAGTGCCTTCTTGAGGCGAGACACGTGGAAGACGTTATGCACTCTGCTATCTGAAGGTAGCTCTAATTCATAAGCTCCCCTACCTTTCTGATGACCCTAAACGGCCCATAGAAGCGAGGTTTGAGCTTCTCAGCTCCACTCTTCTTGAGAGTTGACTGTCTGTAAGGTTGTAAGCGGAGATAGACCAAATCCCCAACCTCAAAAGAACGCTCTACACGCTTCTGATCAGCATACAACTTCTGCTGATTTTGTGCAATCTGCAAATTATCCTTCAAGGATCTCATTATGTCCTGACTATGCTGCAACAAATCCTTGGCTAATGGTGCTTTGCTGTCACCAAACACCAAATCTGCAAAGCTGGGTGCTTCATACCCATAAAGTGCCAAGAAAGGAGACATTTTGATTGACATATGGAAGGTAGAGTTGTAGCAGTACTCGCCTATATGCAGCCACTTAACCCAAGCTTTCTGCTGTTCGGACACATAATTTCTCAAGTAGCCTTCCAACCACTTGTTCACCACTTCTGTTTGCCCATCAGTTTGAGGGTGATAACTCGTGCTTGGAGTGAGCACAGTACCACTCATTCTGAAAACTTCCTGCCAAAAAGTACTTAGGAACTTGCTGTCCCTATCACTTACAATATTCTTTGGCAACCCATGAAGCCTAAACACTTCTCGAAAAAACAAATCTGCAACTTGGGCTGCAGAAAAAGTGCTGGTAATGGCAAAGAAATGAGCAAACTTGGTTAATCTGTCAACTACCACGTAAATGCAATCCTTCCCTTGAGCCTTGGGCAACCCAGTGATGAAATCCATTGAAATGCTTTCCCATTTTTGATTGGGAATTTGAAGTGGTTGCAGCAAACCGGCTGGCAATGTGTGCTCATTTTTATTTGCTTGACAAACAGGACATTCCTGAATGTAACGTTGAACCTCCCTCTTCAAACCTTTCCAAGAAAACCTTTCTCGGATCTGCCTATAGGTCTTGAAAAAACCTTGGTGACCAGCAACTGGAATATCATGAAAATTCAAAAGAATCTTCTTCTTGAGCTTAGAATCGGCCACTAGAAAGATTCTTCCCTTATACTGGATCAATCCCTCAACCACCTAGTACCTTTCATCATGGAAAGTACCTTCCAGAATGCTGGTTGCAAACTGATTTTTGGCATAATCAGCAAGCAACATGTCTCTCCAATCTGTGGTAAGCTCACACAATGAGCTAAGATGAGGCCTTCTGGAGAGAGCATCGGCCACGACATTATTTTTCCCTTTAACATATTCAATGTCAAAGTCGTAAGCTTGAAGCTTACTCACCCATTTCTGTTGCCTCTCATTTAAATCCTTCTGGTGCATGAAATGCTTGAGGCTATTGTGGTCTGTCTTAACCACGAACTTGTTCCCCACCAAGTATTGCCTGAACTTGGCTAATGCGTGCATAATGGCAAGCATTTCTTTGTCGTAGATTGAATATGTTCTTTCAACACCCCGTAACTTTCTGCTCTCAAACACGATAGGGTGTTTGTCTTGCATCAGGACAGCCCCCACTCCTTCACCCAATGCATCACATTGCAGCTCGAATGGCTTGGAGAAATCAGGAATGGCCAAAACTGGGCACGAGCTCATGATCTTCTTAAATTTGTCAAAAACAACTTGAGTCTTTTCTGACCAAACAAAGGCTCCATTTTTGGTGAGATCAGTAAGGGGAGCAGCATTCTGTGAATACCCCTTAACGAACCTCCGATAGAAACCACAAAGACCTAGGAAACCCTTCAACTGAGTCAAATTTTTAGGTGGTGGCCAATCAACCACTGCTTTGATCTTCTCCGGATCCACCTTCACTCCCTCAGCACTGATTATGTGGCCAAGGTACAATAACTCCACCATTCCAAATTCACATTTGGAAGCTTTTGCGAACAAACTCTCAGATTCCATGATACTAAGCACTTCCTCCAAGTGCTTGAGGTGATCTTCCCAAGTCTTGTTGTAGATCAGAATATCATCAAAAAATATCAGCACAAACCTTTGTAACTGTTTCTGAAAGACCCGGTTCATGCAAGACTGAAAGGTTGCCAGAGCGTTAGTCAACCCAAATGGCATGACTAAGAATTCAAAATGGCCATAGTGACATCTGAAGGCTATTTTTTCCACATTTGATCCCCTCATTCGGATCTGATGGTAACCCGATCTCAAATCTATCTTCGAAAAGAGCTTAGCCCCATGTAGCTCATCAATGAGCTCATCTATTCTGGGAATGGGGTATCTGTTCTTGATGGTGCTTTGGTTCAAAGCATGATAGTCCATGCACATGCACATGGTACCATCCTTCTTTTTCACAAGAACCACTGCAGAAGCAAATGGGCTCTTGCTTGGGCGTATGAAACCCATCTCCAAAAGTTCCCGAATATTCTTCTCGATCTCATCCTTTTGCCTCTTCGGATACCGATATGGAGTTGTGATTACCGGTTTGGCTCCTTCTTTGAGCTCTATGATGTGTTCTGAACCCCGTTCAGGAGGTGGTCCAGGAGGCAAATCTGCGAAGACTTTGCTCTTCTTCGTGAGTAGTGACTGGATATCAGGAGGTTGGTCATGCTTAGTCTCAACAGGACTAGCAGGGAGTATCATGCATTCGGCAACCCACTCAGCTTGATCGTGACGGATCAGCCTTGCCATTCTTTTGAATGACACTACTCGAGGACCCCCATTGGACATGCCTCTCAAAACTATCTTCTTACCATCTGATTGGAACTTCAACTCCATAGTCTACAGATTCAAAGAGATCTCTCCGAGAGATCGCACCATTGAATGCCTAGAACGGCATCAGTATCCCCAATATGAACTACATAGAAGTCATCCCTGACTTCGTAGTTGCCCAACTGCATGGTCATGTTAGATATTTTCTTGGTGCAAGTAATATGAAATCCATCGGCACCCATGACCTTGAATCCTTCGAACTCCTCTGTTTGCAGCCCCTTCTTGGCTACCACAACTTCATCAATGAAGTTATGAGTTGCTCCAGTATCGATCAAAGCAACGATTCGCTGCCCTTTGACCATCCCACGAACCTTAAAAGATTCATTTCTTTGAAAACTGGAGAGTTGAGCTAAAACTCCACCACTTCCCTTCTCATCTCCGGATTCTTCTGGAGCTCTATCTACTTCATTTCCTTCAAAATCAGATTGCTGGTCGGAAAAATCAGAACTACTTTCCCCAGCAGAATAGTACTCAATCTGATTGAACTTGACCCCTTTAGGGCAAACATGGTCTTGAGACCATTTTTCCTGACACCGAAAACACAACCCCTTTCTTCTGAGTTCATTCAAGGTTTCTTGATCCAACCTGGTGACATGGTTGCGATTCTTGAACTCCTTGTTCTGAGGTCTCAAATTATTTTTATACTGAGGCCTTTTTCCTTTATCCCTTTTCTGAAAAGGGGCATTTGACTGAAATTTCGCCTTAGGAGCAGCCCACTCCATGTTTCTGGCCTTTTTCATGGCCTCTTGCAGTGTTGGAGGATCAAAGGCTTTAATCCAGCCTTTGAGGGGTTCTGTCAACCCTTCACTAAAAAGAATCACCAATCTCCTTTCTGTGATTCCAGTCACCATGACTGAGAGTCTCTGAAACTCCGCGATGTAGGCTTCAACTGTGCCATACTGTCTCAATTGAGCAAGCTCTCTGAAATGGATCTCAGGATCTTTTTTCTCAAACCTTTCGATGAGCCTAGTGGTGAACTCATCATATGTTGTGATAGATCAATGGCCTAGAGTGACGAGGCCATGGTACCACCACTCGTGCGCCACCCCATCAAGGTGTAGCATAGCGAACTTAATCGCTTCATCTTCCGCCATTGGTCTGAGAGCTAGATAATTATCCAGCTTTTGAATCCAAGCTCGGGCTGAACTTGTATCACTCCCATCAAAATGAGGAAGTATAACTTTGTTGACAGCTTGGTACAAGTCTCCTTGATTTGATGGTCTTCTTTGATCAAAGTTCCTTCCTTGCCCTCTGTTCTTCCTCTTATGATCCATGAAATCATTGAAGGACATGTCCATCCTGATGTCGACAGGTAGAGAGTCATACTCAGTACGGCCAGCTCTCAACTGCTCCACCCATGAAGCATTCTCTTCAGGTTCGGGCTGATTGACTAAAGGAACTAAAAAAGTGGGCTTGAATGGTCTGGAAGAGATGTAAGTGTTGTTTGACACTGTCCGGGCTGCATGCTCATCATGCTGGTTGGAAGCACTATGCTCCCCTCTGTGGCCTGAGTTGTTCTGTGGAACAGTATTCTGCCCCATTCTCCCCATCATGAGAGATACCATGTCCATCAAGGCATCCATCTTTTTCCCAAACTCCTTCCCGGGACTCGTAGATCTCTCTCTTCCTTTTCCACTGTCATCTCTGTTGCCAGAATTTCTTTCACCGCCACCAAGAATCCTTTCATTATCCCCCATTGCTGTTTCTTGTGAAGGTTCCCAATTTGCCCTCAAAATCCCTGAAGCTGTTTGACCCTCTGGGGCTTGATGCAACTGTGTCTGAACTGTACCTTTCTTGTAAACTCTTGCCAAGTACCTCTGTTCTCTGTCACTCATAGAAATCTGATTTCACAGGATGGCAAGATGCGTGGCTCTGATACCACTGAAATATACCGAGCCAAATTTTTTCGTTTTCAATTAACAGATTACAACATTCAAGCAAGTGCACCCGTTAAGGTTAGATAGATAAACCGAAACGTGCAAGAAAGTAAACTCACGATACAGAAGGGAACTCAACGTCAAGTATGTGCTACCCAATCCAAGGTGGAGTGAGGGTCGACCATATGAGGGAGTGATTACAGAAAGCAAAGCTTGAAATGAAATGCTGAATAATGAAACTACTCAACACCCAGAATGTGCTTGCTCACCCAGAAGGGAAAGTAGCTACCATAGGGCGGAGTTATACAATTTCCAACTAATACTGAAAGCAAACTTAAAGGAAATGCTGAATACTGAATCTACTCTACACCCAGAATGTGCTTGCTGACCCAAGACGGGAAAGTAGCGACCATAGGGCGAGATCTAACAATTACAATAACTTAATTGAAACTGAGAATTACAACCAGATTCGAATAAGAAAGAAGACTGCCAGTACTACTGTCAGTTTGTACAAAAATCATAAGAATTTGCCTGCCAATATCTCTTGAATTTAAAGGATCAGCATTGCACCAAAGAGGAGCACTTTTATCATGTTTAGGAATTGCGAAACCCAAAGCTTCGGAGATCAAGATATGTTTTCTGTTTTCTGTTACAAATCTGCTCAATACAATGATATGACAGCAGTCTATAGATCTATTCAAATGCTCACAAAACCCTAATGACTTGCTCAAATGACGATATCTCTGATGCACAACAATCCTAACATTATAGCGCTCAAACTAATAACATGAAACCAATTCCAAATGCCTTAAATGAATATTGCACAATTTCCAATGCAAGTACAGTGGTACGGCCTGCTGAGAAATTCGATTTCCCTTTAAAATTTAATGCTTTCACTAAAAATTCCAAACACTTGGGAAAAGAGACGCCTAGGTCTAACAAATAGAAATGATGGATACCCAGAACACTATTTTTTGTCTTTTTGAAGATATGAACAAAATATGCAATCTGCTGTCTAGAACAATACAAGAAGTTGAAACACTACAATGCCAAATATAGATTATTACAATGCAAAACTGAACACAAATGAAATAGCTAAGATGCACTCACAAGTAGACTAATAATCATCACTAGTCGTTGTCTTTCAAACGAGAAGAGATGCCCAAACTAGGAGGTCTTCATCCCTCGAAGCAATCCAGAATCAATCCGGCAGCATAACGGTGTATTTTCCAAGATAACCAAAATGATGCACAAGACTCCTTTTTATAATCTTCGCTTGACTTCACGAAACCCTAGAATCTGATTTTAGGTCAAAATCCCCTCTCCTTAATGATGGGCGTACTTTTGCCTTCAAGCTCTTGATTTGATATTTCATTTAAATATTCAACTTTGAAATATGCGCCTATCATAATCTTGCTTGGACTTAGGAAATATTAAAATATTCTTTTAATGAGGGCGCCACCCTCAATGACCACCTTTTTAAAACAACATTAAGTCATTAAGTCTAAGCCAAGGGTCAACATTAAAATATAACATTTTAACGTGACTTTTTAATTTAAATGACTTAACTCATTTCTCTGAAAATGCCCTGAAGCCAATACTGATGAAGTCAACTGATCAATCTGAAACCGGAAGTCAACCAATCTGAGCTCATCTGGAAACTGCCAAAAATAGAATTTACTAAAAATAGTAAATTCCAAAAAGTACTCTGAATGCTGAGACGAGCATATCACTGCGAAGCCCTCTGAAAACCCAGAAGGAATCCGCCATTAAAACTATCATCTCCGAGCAATGACCTCCTCAAAATTAGGAAACCCTAATTTTAACTTCCGACTAGCCTCCGGGTTCCCAAGGAAAGGCTAACGGTCACTGAAAATGTCAGGATTGAAAAGGGGACATTACAGTCCGCCCTCCCCAAGATTGCTTGTCCTCAAGCAATCACAAACTAGGATGCTGCAATATCTCATCACTTTCCCAAGTTGCATCCTCCATAGGCAGGTTCTTCCACTTTACCAAACATTCTCTGATAGTTCTATTCCTCAAGGAACGTTCTCTGACATCAAGTATCTCCTCAGGAACTAGAACCAACTGTCCTTCTTCATCCAACGGTGGCAACTATGAAGAAGCAACTACATTGTGTCCAAGTGCCTTCTTGAGGCGAGACACGTGGAAGACGTTATGCACTCTGCTATCTGAAGGTAGCTCTAATTCATAAGCTACTGCCCCTACCTTTCTGATGACCCTAAACGGCCCATAGAAGTGAGGTTTGAGCTTCTCAGCTCCACTCTTCTTGAGAGTTGACTGTCTGTAAGGTTGTAAGCGGAGATAGACCAAATCCCCAACCTCAAAAGAACGCTCTACACGCTTCTGATCAGCATACAACTTCTGCTGATTTTGTGCAATCTGCAAATTATCCTTCAAGGATCTCATTATGTCCTGACTATGCTGCAACAAATCCTTGGCTAATGGTGCTTTGCTGTCACCAAACACCAAATCTGCAAAGCTGGGTGCTTCATACCCATAAAGTGCCAAGAAAGGAGACATTTTGATTGACATATGGAAGGTAGAGTTGTAGCAGTACTCGCCTATATGCAGCCACTTAACCCAAGCTTTCTGCTGTTCGGACACATAATTTCTCAAGTAGCCTTCCAACCACTTGTTCACCACTTCTGTTTGCCCATCAGTTTGAGGGTGATAACTCGTGCTTGGAGTGAGCACAGTACCACTCATTCTGAAAACTTCCTGCCAGAAGGTACTTAGGAACTTGCTGTCCCTATCACTTACAATATTCTTTGGCAACCCATGAAGCCTAAACACTTCTCGAAAAAACAAATCTGCAACTTGGGCTGCAGAAAAAGTGCTGGTAATGGCAAAGAAATGAGCAAACTTGGTTAATCTGTCAACTACCACGTAAATGCAATCCTTCCCTTGAGCCTTGGGCAACCCAGTGATGAAATCCATCGAAATGCTTTCCCATTTTTGATTGGGAATTGGAAGTGGTTGCAGCAAACCGGCTGGCAATGTATGCTCATTTTTATTTGCTTGACAAACAGGACATTCCTGAATGTAGCGTTGAACCTCCCTCTTCAAACCTTTCCAAGAAAACCTTTCTCGGATCTGCCTATAGGTCTTGAAAAAACCTTGGTGACCAGCAACTGGAATATCATGAAAATTCAAAAGAATCTTCTTCTTGAGCTTAGAATCAGCCACTAGAAAGATTCTTCCCTTATACTGGATCAATCCCTCAACCACCTGGTACCTTTCATCATGGAAAGTACCTTCCAGAATGCTGGTTGCAAACTGATTTTTGGCATAATCAGCAAGCAACATGTCTCTCCAATCTGTGGTAAGCTCACACAATGAGCTAAGATGAGGCCTTCTGGAGAGAGCATCGGCCACGACATTATTTTTTCCTTTAACATATTCAATGTCAAAGTCGTAAGCTTGAAGCTTACTCACCCATTTCTGTTGCCTCTCATTTAAATCTTTCTGGTGCATGAAATGCTTGAGGCTATTGTGGTCTGTCTTAACCACGAACTTGTTCCCCACCAAGTATTGCCTAAACTTGGCTAATGCGTGCATAATGGTAAGCATTTCTTTGTCGTAGATTGAATATGTTCTTTCAACACCCCGTAACTTTCTGCTCTCAAACACGATAGGGTGTTTGTCTTGCATCAGGACAGCCCCCACTCCTTCACCCGATGCATCACATTGCAGCTCGAATGGCTTGGAGAAATCAGGAATGGCCAAAACTGGGCACGAGCTCATGATCTTCTTAAATTTGTCAAAAACAACTTAAGCCTTTTCTGACCAAACAAAAGCTCCCTTTTTGGTGAGATCAGTAAGGGGAGCAGCATTCTGTGAATACCCCTTAACGAACCTCCGATAGAAACCACAAAGACTCAGGAAACCCTTCAACTGAGTCAAATTTTAAGGTGGTGGCCAATCAACCACTGCTTTGATCTTCTTCGGATCCACCTTCACTCCCTCAGCACTGATTATGTGGCCAAGGTACAATAACTCCACCATTCCAAATTCACATTTGGAAGCTTTTGCGAACAAACTCTCAGATTCCATGATACTAAGCACTTCCTCCAAGTGCTTGAGGTGATCTTCCCAAGTCTTGCTGTAGATCAGAATATCATCAAAAAATATCAGCACAAACCTTCGTAACTGTTTCTGAAAGACCCGGTTCATGCAAGACTGAAAGGTTGCCGGAGCGTTAGTCAACCCAAATGGCATGACTAAGAATTCAAAATGGCCATAGTGACATCTGAAGGCTGTTTTTTCCACATCTGATCCCCTCATTCGGATCTGATGGTAACCCGATCTCAAATCTATCTTCGAAAAGAACTTAGCCCCATGTAGCTCATCAATGAGCTCATCTATTCTGGGAATGGGGTATCTGTTCTTGATGGTGCTTTGGTTCAAAGCACGATAGTCCACGCACATGCGCATGGTACCATCCTTCTTTTTCACAAGAACCACTGCAGAAGCAAATGGGCTCTTGCTTGGGCGTATGAAACCCATCTCCAAAAGTTCCCGAATATTCTTCTCAATCTCATCCTTTTGCCTCTTCGGATACCGATATGGAGTTGTGATTACCGGTTTGGCTCCTTCTTTGAGCTCTATGATGTGTTCTGAACCCCGTTCAGGAGGTGGTCCAGGAGGCAAATCTGCGAAGACTTTGCTCTTCTTCGTGAGTAGTGACTGGATATCAGGAGGTTGGTCATGCTTAGTCTCAACAGGACTAGCAGGAAGTATCATGCATTCGACAACCCACTCAGCTTGATCGTGACGGATCAGCCTTGCCATTCTTTTGAATGACACTACTCGAGGACCCCCATTGGACATGCCTCTCAAAACTATCTTCTTCCCATCTGATTGGAACTTCAACTCCATAGTTTGCAGATTCAAAGAGATCTCTCCAAGAGATCGCAGCCATTGAATGCCTAGAACGGCATCAGTATCCCCAATATGAACTACATAGAAGTCATCCTTGACTTCGTAGTTGCCCAACTGCATGGTCATGTTAGATATTTTCTTGGTGCAAGTAATATGAAATCCATCGGCAACCATGACCTTGAATCCTTCGAACTCCTCTGTTTGCAGCCCCTTCTTGGCTACCACAACTTCATCAATGAAGTTATGAGTTGCTCCAGTATCGATCAAAGCAACGATTCGCTGCCCTTTGACCATCCCACGAACCTTAAAAGATTCATTTCTTTGAAAACTGGAGAGTTGAGCTAAAACTCCACCACTTCCCTTCTCATCTCCGGACTCTTCTGGAGCTCTATCTTCTTCATTTCCTTCAAAATCAGATTGCTGGTCGGAAAAATCAGAACTACTTTCCCCAGCAGAATAGTACTCAATCTGATTGAACTTGACCCCTTTAGGGCAAACATGGTCTTGAGACCATTTTTCCTGACACCGAAAACACAACCCCTTTCTTCTGAGTTCATTCAAGGTTTCTTGATCCAACCTGGTGACATGGGGATTGCGATTCTTGAACTCCTTGTTCTGAGGTCTCAAATTATTTTTATACTGAGGCCTTTTTCCTTTATCCCTTTTCTGAAAAGGGGCATTTGACTGAAATTTTGCCTTAGGAGCAGCCCACTCCATGTTTCTGGCCTTTTTCATGGCCTCTTGCAGTGTTGGAGGATTAAAGGCTTTAATCCAGCCTTTGAGGGGTTCTGTCAACCCTTCACTAAAAAGAATCACCAATCTCCTTTCTGTGATTCCAGTCACCATGACTGAGAGTCTCTGAAACTCCGTGATGTAGGCTTCAACTGTGCCATACTGTCTCAATTGAGCAAGCTCTCTGAAATGGATCTCAAGATCTTTTTTCTCAAACCTTTCGATGAGCCTAGTGGTGAACTCATCATATGTTGTGATAGACCGATGGCCTAGAGTGACGAGGCCATGGTACCACCACTCGTGCGCCACCCCATCAAGGTGTAGCGTAGCGAACTTAATCGCTTCATCTTCCGCCATTGGTCTGAGAGCTAGATAATTATCCAGCTTTTGAATCCAAGCTCGGGCTGAACTTGTATCACTCCCATCAAAATGAGGAAGTATAACTTTGTTGACAGCTTGGTACAAGTCTCCTTGATTTGATGGTCTTCTTTGATCAAAGTTCCTTCCTTGCCCTCTGTTCTTCCTCTTATGATCCATGAAATCATTGAAGGACATGTCCATCCTGATGTCGACAGGTAGAGAGTCATACTCAGTACGGCCAACTCTCAACTGCTCCACCCATGAAGCATTCTCTTCAGGTTCGGGCTGATTGACTACAGGAACTAAAAAAGTGGGCTTGAATGGTCTGGAAGAGATGTAAGTGTTGTTTGACACTGTCCGGGCTGCATGCTCATCATGCTGGTTGGAAGCACTATGCTCCCCTCTGTGGCCTGAGTTGTTCTGTGGAACAGTATTCTGCCCCATTCTCCCCATCATGAGAGATACCATGTCCATCAAGGCATCCATCTTTTTCCCAAACTCCTTCCCGGGACTCGTAGATCTCTCTCTTCCTTTTCCACTGTCATCTCTTTTGCCAGAATTTCTTTCACCGCCACCAAGAATCCTTTCATTATCCCCCATTGCTATTTCTTGTGAAGGTTCCCAATTTTCCCTCACAATCCCTGAAGCTGTTTGACCCTCTGGGGCTTGATGTAACTGTGTCTGAACTGTACCTTTCTTGTAAACTCTTGCCAAGTACCTCTGTTCTCTGTCACTCATAGAAATCTGATTTCATAGGATGGCAGGATGCGTGGCTCTGATACCACTGAAATATACCGAGCCAAATTTTTTCGTTTTCAATTAACAGATTACAACATTCAAGCAGGTGCACCCGTTAAGGTTAGATAGATAAACTGAAACGTGCAAGAAAGTAAACTCACGATACAGAAGGGAACTCAATGTCAAGTATGTGCTACCCAATCCAAGGTGGAGTGAGGGGCGACCATATGACGGAGTGATTACAGAAAGCAAAGCTTGAAATGAAATGCTGAATAATGAAACTACTCAACACCCAGAATGTGCTTGCTCACCTAGAAGGGAAAGTAGCTACCATAGGGCGGAGTTATACAATTTCCAACTAATACTGAAAGCAAACTTAAAGGAAATACTGAATACTGAATCTACTCTACACCCAGGATGTGCTTGCTGACCCAAGACAGGAAAGTAGCGACCATAGGGCGGAGATCTAACAATTACAATAACTTAATTGAAACTGAGAATTACAACCAGATTTGAATAAGAAAGAAGACTGCCAGTACTACTGTCAGTTTGTACAAAAATCATAAGAATTTGCCTGCCAATATCTCTTGAATTTAAAGGATCAGCATTGCACCAAAGAGGAGCACTTTTATCATGTTTAGGAATTGCGAAACCCAAAGGCTTCGGAGATCAAGATATTGTTTCTGTTTTCTGTTACAAATCTGCTCAATACAATGATATGACAGCAGTCTATAGATCTATTCAAATGCTAACAAAACCCTAATGACTTGCTCAAATGACGATATCTCTGATGCACAACAATCCTAACATTATAGCGCTCAAACTAATAACATGAAACCAATTCCAAATGCCTTAAATGAATATTGCACAATTTCCAATGCAAGTACAGTGGTACGGCCTGCTGAGAAATTCGATTTCCCTTTAAAATTTAATGCTTTCACTAAAAATTCCAAACACTTGGGAAAAGAGACGCCTAGGTCTAACAAATAGAAATGATGGATACCCAGAACACTATTTTTTGTCTTTTTGAAGATATGAACAAAATATGCAATCTGCTGTCTAGAACAGTACAAGAAGCTGAAACACTACAATGCCAAATACAGATTATTACAATGCAAAACCGAACACAAATGAAATAGCTAAGATGCACTCACAAGTAGACTAATAATCATCACTAGTCGTTGTCTTTCAAACGAGAAGAGATGCCCAAACTAGGAGGTCTTCATCCCTCGAAGCAATCCAGAATCAATCCGGCAGCATAACGGTGTATTTTCCAAGATAACCAAAATGATGCACAAGACTCCTTTTTATAATCTTCGCTTGACTTCACGAAACCCTAGAATCTGATTTTAGGTCAAAATCCCCTCTCCTTAATGATGGGCGTACTTTTGCCTTCAAGCTCTTGATTTGATATTTCATTTAAATATTCAACTTTGAAATATGCGCCTATCATAATCTTGCTTGGACTTAGGGAATATTAAAATATTCTTTTAATGAGGGCGCCACCCTCAATGACCACCTTTTTAAAACAACATTAAGTCATTAAGTCTAAGCCAAGGGTCAACATTAAAATATAACATTTTAACGTGACTTTTTAATTTAAATGACTTAACTCATTTCTCTGAAAATGCCCTGAAGCCAATACTGATGAAGTCAACTGATCAATCTGAAACCGGAAGTCAACCAATCTGAGCTCATCTGGAAACTGCCAAAAATAGAATTTACTAAAAATAGTAAATTCCAAAAAGTACTCTGAATGCTGAGACGAGCATATCACTGCGAAGCCCTCTGAAAACCCAGAAGGAATCCGCCATTAAAACTATCATCTCCGAGCAATGACCTCCTCAAAATTAGGAAACCCTAATTTTAACTTCCGACTAGCCTCCGGGTTCCCAAGGAAAGGCTAACGGTCACTAAAAATGTCAGGATTGAAAAGGGGACATTACATCCTCTCACCCACATGGGAACAAGTACCTCATTTATGAGGAGATTTTGTTCCAATCCTAATGTACTGTGTACTCCCTCCATGTCATGTACTATCTTTCCACCTCATGTACACATCACCTCTTTTAAGCCACTCCAGGTGCCACATGTCAAAATGTGAGGGCTTGTGAGTTCTCAACTCACCTTATCCCTACATCTTGATCTTGGTGGCTCAATCTTGACCATCCATTTCCCTAGAGAATTTCAAATTTTTTATAAATACCCCATCTTTTCTCTCATTTTGGGAGAGATCATTCATTGTAGCCAAACTCTTGCAAAAAATTTCTAGGAACCATACTTAGCCATTTTTCACACTTGCATCCACTTTCATCCATCCTCATATCATCTCATACATTTACATCCCTTTCCATCCAAGAAGTATACAACACCAAAGATCGAAGGGCCAAACAAAGGATCGATTTGACACAAGGTAAAAAGTTCAATTTTATTTTGTATTGAATCCAGCTAGGCTAATCTTGAGGTGTAGAGTGTTTTTAGTGTTATTTGCTTTCCTTTGTTTGATGCTTGTATTCTAGCACATAAATTCTCCCTATCACAGTAAGTTCATAATCAAACACATCAAAATCAAATTTAAATCAAATCCTAGGTGTATTCCAAGTCAAAAGTTTCATATCATTCATTCATATCATCATCATCATCATCAGTGACCCAAATCAAACTAAGCATTATAATTGACAAAAAATTTGAGATTGCAAAATATATTTCCAATCTTGTATGGTCACAACAAGATAACAATACAAGAAATCTATGGAGACCAACCCCATTGAATCAAGGAATCCTAATTCAAATGTTAGTGATTAGCCATATGGAATGCCTCAAACAAGTGAGGTTCCTCCAACAACAACCACAAAACCTCCAACAAAAAACACAACCAAATCACAACAGGAAACTATTTATATTGAGGAGGGACCAAAACCACATGAGATCACTCAAGAATACATCCTAGAGTTCCCACAAAACCAAGATTTTCTTCATGCAATGGAAGTGTTAATGAAACAAGACCCTACACAATACATGATTAAACTTGCACAAATGGGTGCTAAACTTCCATCTAGCTTTTATGTTAATACATTAAAGGAACAACCCATTGAGCAAACGACACAATCATAAGATCAAGCTTTTGATCAATATGCTTCAAGAAATTTCCCACAAGGGAGTGAATCCTTTATACACAATGTGATCCAACAAGTACCAAAACCAATGGTGACTATACAAGGAGGTTCTACAACAAGTAATTCAATTCAACATGATAATCCCACACAAAATACTCAAAATTCAAATCATACCAATACAAATGTAGGAAATTTGGATTCTCAAAATACTTCAAGTACGCCTACATTAACTAGATCAAACCAAAAATTGGTAGGATATGGGGTTAATCAATCACCTTCTACTCACCAACCCTTGATTCAAGGTTACAATAAATTATCATCACAAGATCATCAAACACAAAATCAAGGTCATGTTGGTCAAAATCAAGGTCATGTTATTCAAAATCAAGGCCATGTTGTTCAAACTCAAGGTCATTTTGTTCAAACTCAAGGTCATGATGTTCAAACTCAAGGTCAAATTGTTCCAAATCAAAGTCATATTATTCCAAATCAAATTCATGTGGTCAAAATCAAGGTCATGTTGTTCCAAATCAAAGTCATATTGTTCCAAATCAAGTTCATGTTGTTCCAAATAAAATTCATGTGATTCCAAATCAAAGTCATATTGTTCCAAATCAAGGTCATATTGGTCAAAATAAAGGTAACATGATCCCAAATCAAAGTCAAAACATGGGTACAAATCAATATGTAATTTAAAATTAAGGTTATATACCTTCAAATCAAAACAATATGATTCAACATCAAGGTCATGTGCCTTCAAATCAAAACAATATGATTCAAAACCAAGGTCACATGCCTCTAAATCAAAACAATGTTAGAAACCAAAACATGGGTTCAAACCAAGGTCAAATGGGTAAATCAAGGCAAAAATGTTCCAAATCAAAACATGGTGCCCAATCACAATGGTGTTCCAAATCGCAACATTGTCTCAAATCCAAGCATCACTTCACATCAACATATTGTTCCTAACCAAAACATGAATCAACATCAAGGATTTTCTCATGATCCAATGCAATCACAACAAATGTATACACAACATATGCTTGCTCAACAACAAGTTCAACAATATATTGGTTCTCAAAATCAATAATATCTTAATCCCCAAGGTCAACAATACATTTAATCACAAGGAAATGTAAACGTAACACCACAATACCAATATGGTGGGACATATAACACACCTCATTAGCAAGATCATACATATATTCCACCATTGGTCAACAAAAACATAGAAATTTCCTCACAAATACAAACATTGATACAAAGGATATAGGATATTCAAGCAGGAAAGGTTAAAAAGTCATATCCAATCCAAGACTTATGCTTGGCATATCCATTTGATAGGAGCATCATGATGATACCTTTCCCTCCAAACTTTGAGATTCCAAAGTTTGACAAGTACAAGGGAAGAGGAAATCCCAAAGAACACATAAGGGAATTTTATGTTTCTTGTGTGGAGGTCTCTTACAACGATTCATATATACTATTCCCGAGAAGCTTGGGTGGGCTAGCAATGGAATGGTTTTCACACCTCCCTCAAGGAATTAAAACATTCCAAGAAATAATTGATCAATTTGTCATACATTTCTCATATAAAATTGATGTCAATGTTATATTGGAGGACCTTTACACATTAAAACAAAACAATAGAGAACTTTTTTTCTACTTTTTACAACGTTGGAGACATAAAGCTAGCAAGTGCAAATGACCCATTCCTGAAAAATAATAAGTAGAAATAATTGTTGAAAATCTAGGAACTGATTTGGCTTTTCACTACATATGCAGTGTGTCTCCACATTTGAAAAACTAATCTCAAAAGGGATTACAATTGAAAAATCTCTAGTTGCAAAAGGAGCTGTCCAAATATCAAATGATAAACCATCATCAAGTAATAGTGACAAACCTCGATTTTGGGCTAAAAGTAAGAACATTACTAATGATGGTGTTGTGGATGCAAAGGAGGTCATCAATTCTTGGTTCTAAATCTACATGCCAACAACCAAATCAACAAAATGTGCAAACGATCAATAATCAACAACATGGTCAATCCATTGAAACCAAAATGGAAATACACTCCTTTGGGTTTATGAAGCATTCAATAGCTTTGGTATCAATTAAAATAGAGATAGTTTGGCCATAGAGCTTACCCATCATTTGTATTGGTGAAGCCTAATACTCTGCTCGCTTGTTATCCACTGCAACATGGATCTGATGATGTTGAGACTACTGATAGTTTCCTTCCCTTCATGACTTTGAACATTGCAAATAATTAGAGACATAATTGTTTTCTCCACAAGTATAGGGCTCGTCGTGAGTTCCTTTCTGACCTCCTATCTTATCCTCTCTGAATCCCTTTTGCTTTTGGTCATCTTTTCCTTTTTTGCTATTTTCCTTATTTCTCTTTCCACCATTTCCATCTTCACCTTTCTCCTATGACTCACTTCCCCTCTTGAGATTACAGATCTGATGGTTATTGTCTCCTTTATGAAACTTTTTGTTCCCAAACTGCGACTTAGGATTTGAATTATTGCAAAAGTTGGATAATTCTTTCAACTTCTACTCCTATTTGGTGGCCTTGAAGAAGAATTCATTCATGGTAAGAGGATCATGCATGTTCACTTCTACTCCAATGTGGGGTCTAAGTCCCAATATGAACTTTTGAATATGAAAACGTTCATCTCCTTGATACTGGGGCACATACTTCAGTAGATTGGTGAACTTTTCCTAGTATTGGGTCACAGTCATGCTCCCTGAGTTAGGTTTTGGAATCCTGTTACCCTCTTATCGAAAAGGAGCTACAATAACAATCTCTTCCTAAAAAATTAGATGAAGAGTTCCCAAGTAATCTCTCCAGGTTGAAGATTAATTTTTGTCTTTTCATTGTCTCACCAAGTAGCTACTTCTCCTGAAAGCTGATACGTAGCCCTTGCCGCTTTAGTCTGGTTGGATAGGTTACAAAGTCCAAAGTATTTCTCCATCTCAATGATCCATGCCTTAGCTCCTAATCTGATGGCTTTACCATCAAACTTAGCCGGTGCTACTCTTTTGAGATCCTTTCCTAGTTCTTCATCAATTTGACCTCGAGGGACTTCTCCTGGACTACCTTCTCCCTAATTGAATTTTGTATTCTTGTAAACCTAGTCCTCGCATGTCACTTGAACCTCATGTTCTATGTGATCCATATGAGCCTCTTGCCTATTCAAAAGTTCTAGAATATGTTCTAGCCTCTTGTTTGGTCCATTGTTTGACCCACTACCACCTATCTCTTGTCTGATGGTCAACATACCAACTCACACCTGACTTGCATCACATTTCACATCTACCATAACTTAACACTGGGTTTTACGAGTAAACATTCCTATCCACATACACTACATACACATGCATATATCACTCATTCATTGAAGACATACACATTCATGCATAACAAAACATGTTTTGGTGTTCTTAACTTAAACACGCCAAAATAACATTTTGCTTTATTTATATTAAGTGTGGGTCAATAGGCCCTTATTTACAAAAGCTTCTTTTTACATTAGTCAATTTTCTCATTCTCAAAGAGAGGACACTCCTTTGGGTCCTCATCAAAATTTACATCAACTTTCTCAGAAGAGGAGGGTTGAGCACGCAGGCTCTCCTTTTCCTCCTTAGTTAATAAGGGTGCATTTGGTCCACACCCTAGAGGCCAATCTTTGATTGCAAAAATCTTCTTAATATTAGTTCACTTTGACTCCTCAATCTTCTTCCCCCTCTCCAGCTTAAGTCGAGTGAGGGCTTGAAATAGAGTCTCATCATTGGGAATCTTGAGTTGAACCTCATTCTTGGTGTTTTCTTCCACTACGAATCTCTTGTTCAAGGTCCTAATGGTTTTCCCTCTCTTTCTTCCTAACTTAGACCTTCCCATACCTGCATTCAATCTAGGTTTGGTCAATCCTTAGGACAACTCAATTTGGTCAAGGGTCAACTACCCCTAGTCATGGTCATTGTGGGCTCTAAAGGCCTAGAGTTGAACCCTAAGCTCTGATACCAAATGTAATGAACCCATTCTTATTATTACTTAAATATTAATTAAAAATGACATTATGAATATTAAATTTTAAAAAGACATAACTTAAGCTTGACTATTTTCAATCATAGCAACACATGTTTAATTAAAATATGAACCATAATATATATTCATTTCTAAATGTCAATTACAATATCCAAGTTGACTTGGCTCATTTTCCACATAGTCAATACAATATACAAATTTTACATCAAGGTTACATCATAATCCGTTGATAACTTGAAAACATCCAAGGTTTCCTTTTGATGCTAACCTCCACTAGTGGACGAGAACATGGCTAAGGCACTTTACCACCCAACCATGAAGCTTATGCTTCCTCAGAATTCTTCTTACTCAAAGAATGCCCAACCCTGCATGAAAATTTTAGCAAGAGAACAATCTGCAAGGTGGAATCTGGTGTATGTCCATACATCAACATGCACCTCTATCTATGATCAGAAAAAGGCAAGATCTATGCTAGGAATGGCAGAGAGTATCATCACATATAAGTCCATACATACATGATGGGCTAATTTCTTGGTCATTTAAATAAAAAATTAGTTGCAACAACAAAAGATAGGTTTTGGATAAAGCAAAAACCTATACTCGTCAAGTACTCCATTTCGGCACTCATCCCGAAAGGTAACTTTCATCAACATAGTTATTCCTTAGCAACTTTCTACCCTCTAGCAACATCTACCCTAAGCTACTCTAGTCTACTTAGGTGTTTTTCTACTCAAACAAGAGAATATTCTTTACACACATATCTACTGAAAAGTAATTTAGTCTACTTATCTCCTCAATTTAAATAAAATAAAAATAATAATTCAATGGATCCGTTCATTACATTATCCATTCATTTCATACACATGTCATATGTTTACATGAACAACATAATTTAGTATTCATTTAAGAATGATTTAAATAAGTAACAAAAGAAGGTATGTCACAAGTATTTGTATGTACGTCTAGACGAAGGCCTATGTGCACATATATGTGCCAACTTAAGTTATTATATTTGTACATACATTCTGAAATAAAAACCATCATAATAGATTTCTTTCATTCAAAAATAATACTACAGATTGTCATATTATTTGATAGTAATACAAGATGTAAATTGCCTATTTAAAAAAAAATAATAGTTTTGTTCAAATACTGTTTACATACTGATGCGATGTTTGTATCATAACAAAGTTGTTTGTAGAAGTTTACAAGTTACTATGCTAATATGTCTTAAATTAATAGTTTCAAGTTATCCAACATATCATGTAAACGATCAATGTTCTATCATTTTGGATATGCAATTATTTAAACAATGATAGTGTCCTTTTTGCAAAGAAAAGAATCAAATGACATGCACTTTTTATTTTAAATCACATACAAGGTTGAAACATTTATTTTACTGTTTGGGTTTGGAGAGAGACCCTTGTTTCTATTAATGACTATTATGCTTATAAGTTCAAGCTACTATCGTTCTAAGAACGACTGGCAGTCGAATGACTATTTGGCTTCATCACTAACATTTATCATTAGCCAAACCGTGAAGAAAGCCGATTATCGACTTACATTGTTCGATGGCTAGCTGGTAATACTCATTCATAGTGATCATTCTATGGAACAATTCAAGCATCGCTCAAGGGAACGATATGTGCATGCAACATGGACTGGTGAAAACAACATTACAAGCATCACATCTACATGCATAAAATAGTATAGTGTAAATCAATATCTAAAGGGTATACTGTAAACATAAAATAGAATACAGTAAATAAAAAGGGGATCGTTCTGATGAACTATTAAATCCATATACAAATGGATTACTATAAATCGATCTTAAAGATCATGCCAATCTTAATAAAATGGAATGAAATAATCATTCTGCCATCGTTTCATGGTGAACGAGGCAACATGCTTAGATAACAATGACATATATATATACATTGTTCTATGAACGATTAATGTAGCCTTCACACCCATTGGGTGCAACATACCTGTTCGACCTAGCCAATAAGAAGAACAACAATTAATGAAGGATGACAATAGAGATACAATCGTTACTCTTAGAGGGCAACGATAAACGATTTTAAAATTATTTAATACAAAATAATAATTCTAGCTATCGTATTATCTGATTAACCACATGAAATGGTTATTGAAACTTACATGCAAGAAATAGCAAATGGAGGTGACAACAATAAATCATACATGGCATAACTAGGTTCAGCCATCATGCCGATAGAAGGAATGTGCATAGATTTAGTGCATGCAAGGTTGACCGATAAGGCCCTTGCAACATTCTTCAAGAAATGATCAATCTTAAATGGAAATGCCCTTGTACTAAAGCAAAATACACTTGCAGTAAATGGGAAACAAATGTTTTTCCATCAACTCAAATGAAATAGACATAATGAAAGGGAAATGGAAATTTCAAATAGTTTGCACTGAAAAATCAAGCATATACAGTTCATCAAACAATAATTTTTACCTCTGTTTGTGGCTTTTCCTTGACTCTTTCCTACTTTTCCAGATGAGTCGATTCACTTGCTTTCTCTTCTCCCTAATTCCTCGTTGCCACTGCTAGTCTCTCTGATTCTTTTCTAGTATTTCATGCTACCAAAATGGAAAACCCTGTTCACTCCATTATGGGAGCTATTTCATTCCATAATTGACATTAATTTTAGCCGCCCCACATTGAAATTTGAATGCAGACCACTATTTCATAATATCTTTCTTAGGATATTATTTGGATTCAACAATATGGTTTTGATAATTTCGATCCCATATTCGATTTTATAAGGAATATATATATATATATTTATATATATGCGTGCATATATATATGTATGTATATATATATGTATTTATATATGTACACACACACACACACATATATACATACATACATACATACATACATACATACATACATATATATATATATATTTATTTATTTATCTCTATTTTACTTTTATAACAGTATAGTATTCAGTCACTTTCAAGCAAAGATTAAACTTTTATTTTATTCAAATAATGATTTTTGAATAAAGTGGTTTTCTTATCCTTCAAGCACGCCTTTTAAATTACATACAAATATGTTTAACCATGCTATCGTTTTCTTTTAAATTTTGAAAACACAAGATCAAAATAGACAATTAGATAAGAAATTACATGTATTTTGAATTTCACAAGCCATATTTTTTAAACATTGAATCATTCGAATCAAGTCATTAAAATCTTCTATATGAAGTTTCAAATGCAACTATCATGTTGTTTTGTGGTGTGTGCACCCAAATTCCATCAAGCTTACAATTCAATCCATCTAAACAATCCTACCTCAACCGCGTTCTTGTCCTTCAACATCTTTCCATGCATTTACATACACTTGCACTTACATAGTTCATCAATAACACTTAATCGTGATAAAGTATAAGATAGTTCAAAAGATCTCATAGTCAAAAGATGGTCAACTTCTTTCAAACATTTCAAAAATATCAAGTTTTTCATTCAACATATTGAATTTCCTCAATAATTTAATTTATCATATTTTAATTTAAATGCAATAAAAATTGGGTTATGATAACTTGTTGGAACTAATTATTGTGGTACTTGTGATGTACATATGAGCTAGGTACCATTGTACTTGTGATGTGCTGGAGCTAGTCACAGTGTATTTGTGATGTATGTTGGAGCCAGTCACTAATGTAATTGTGATGTGTATGTGTATGAATAATTGACTTCTTTGACTTATGTAGCTACATGATGTGTGAATAATAATTTTCAAACATATATGATATGGTGGAAAATCGTAACAATTATATAAATTTTGTAATTGAAAAAAAAATTATATGATTAAATCTTTGAAAACAATAAATTAAAATTAAATGAAAAAAGAAAAAACATAAAATATTATTTTTATTCAACATAGATCAATAAAATAGGGAAAAAATAACTCATTTTACTATATTAATACTGTAAGATACCATCAACTTTTAAAAAGAAAATTCAATAATATAATCAAGTACTCTGTATTAAAATATCCCTGCCATGACAAAGGTTAATAATCTGAGGACTGCCTTAACATTATCAACACTTATCGGTTGAGTGCAATTGTTATTTTAGTTTATTTCATTAGAAAGCTACATATTTGAAGGAATATGGCCAGTTGCGTGCAAATAATTGATACTTTAAAATGCTGTCAATTATATCTACATCAAGCCACGGCTGTTACTAGATCCAGACGTTTAAATTATTGACTGCCTCATTCACGAGTGATGCAGATACAGATGAGTATAGAGATAAAGACAAGGGTATGAATAATATTCCTGTTTTAGACTATAGTTAATGGGTTCTTGGTTTCTGACATCTCTTTGTCTTTGATTTTCAGCTGAAAAGGTTTTAGTGTAAGACTTGTATTTTTCTATCATACAACACGACGATCTTGAATCATATAAAATCTTCCATTTAGAAAAAACGACAAAAGGTTTGGATTATTATGTGCGCTTCTATTACAGCCCCATATGTATCCTCTTAAGAATCTGATAAGGATATGATGAGTTGTAAAATTGTAGGAATGATCTGAGCTCTCTTAACTTTCAGAGGACCGCTGATTTTTATTTTGATTTTGAATTGGGCTGGCTGAAGGGGAGAAGATTTTTAGTTGGATTTTACAGATTGGTCTTGTTCGTTTACAAATAACATTTTATGGTAAGCCTCGCCTTCGGTTATAGCAGGCATGCAATCCTAGCGACCCTGTGATTATACCAAGTAGTAAGACGATGTCACAGAAGTCCTCTAAACACTAGTAAAAGCTTACTAGTCTAATTTCTGAATACATCACTTTTTTCTTTATCTGATATTATGGCTACCGTGGCGCTTGTATCAAACAAGAATCTTGCTAATGACCATGACCATATGAAGGGCGTCCAAGATCTGTTGGACAAAGGCGTTATAAATTCAATCCCTGATAAGTATGTCTTTCCCCAGAACATACGCCCATCAGCCTCTGAAATGTCACAAGGAGAGAGTATACCGATTATGGACATCTCAGCCCTTGATGGGTCCCCACTGGAACGACTTCAAACCATCCAAGCTCTTGGCGAGGCTTGCGCAGAATGGGGTTTCTTCCGGGTAATGCACTTTTTATCTTCCTCAAGTTCTGAATTACCCATGAAATCTTGGTAATACAATTATGATTATGAACATGAGTTTTTAAGACACATTCAGTAAGCCATCATCAGAATGAAGAAGTAAAATTAAGAAAATTATAAAATATGCTCTCTAAAATCATAGAATGCCAAAGAGGGAGTTTGGGAAAACTGACTAATTTCAACTTCACAGTTTTCTAAAATCATATTAGTCAGTCATCTTTAGTAGTCTAACCACCATGCTGCAAGAACATTAGAATGTGAAATTTGTTCATCTCATTTTTGTTCATAAACTGAATGGGGAATTTCGAATTGAGCCATTTTTTAAGTGGGACAGGTAATTAATCATGGGATTGAGGCATCTCTGATAGCCAGTATGTTAGATGTAACCCGTCAGTTTTTCTTGCTCTCCTCCGAGGAGAAGATGAAGTATGGGAACAGGGATGTTCTGGATCCAGTGAGGTATGGAACCAGCTTCAATGCCAAGGTTGACCAATTTTTCAATTGGAGAGATTATTTGAAGCATTTCTGTCATCCTGTACTGCATACACCAGATAATCCCCCAAATTACAGGTAGTGTTTTTCTCTCCCTTATTATCATATAATTCTAACTTTTATCAATGAAAAGCGAAGTCCAGAGTTTATTTTTATAGATTATTTGAATTAATACATCCCAGAATGAAACTAAGAACCAAAAACCAAATCTGTCTCGAATGATCTATAGTTCGAATAAAGCTAGCTCATTGGTAATGCACCAAGGAGGTCCTACGCTAGACGAGCCTAAGCTGTAATTTAGTTTGAAATAAATGCATCTAATCTGATTTTGTTTTGATTAAGATAAAGTAATACTTATAGACCCATATGTTCTACTGGCTCATTATTGTAGTTTTTATGGAAACAGAGATGTTGCAGGACAATACTTCAAGGAAATCAGAAAACTGGCTTTGAAATTGATGGCAGCAATATCTGAAAGCTTGGGACTGCAACCAAGTTACATAGAAACTGTCTTCAAAGAGGGCCTTCAGATTGGTGCACTAAACTTTTACCCTAAGTGCCCTGAACCAGAGCTTACAATGGGCTTTGTGCCCCATTCTGATCATGGGGGTCTCACCATACTGTTACAAGATAAGGTGGGAGGTCTGCAAGTGCGGCATAAGGGTCATTGGGTGGCAGTGGAACCAGTTCCAAACACCTTCGTTGTCAACGTTGGGGACCATTTAGAGGTACAAGCTTTTGAAAAAATACAAAGATATAAATTAGTTGGTTATCTAATAAGTGATGGTTTAGAGATGTGATTTCTTTGTTTGGGAACAGATTGTGAGCAATGGGAGATACAAAAGTGTGGAGCACAGAGCATTGGTGAATGCAGAGAGGACAAGAATTTCAATTGCAACAGCCAATGGGCCTGCTTTGGATGCTTTGATATTTCCTGCTCCACAACTAGTTGATGAAACTCACCCACCCCTGTACAGATCCATGTTGTATGGAGAGTTTCTTAGGCATCAGCAGAGCACAAACCTTATAGGTAAAGGTAACTTAGATCTGCTCAGGATACCAAAACAAGAATAATAGATCTGACCTTTAAAAAAGGGAATAATTATGGTCAAGACAATGCTATGTAAGTTTTCAGAACCATGCCTAGGCATTTTGATAAAAGAAAACAAATTCCTGTGTTTTGGCTTTGCAGCGGGGCACTAGTTCCCGTGTATGCTCGTTCCCTGTTCCCAGTCTCACCATCCCAAAAGAGTCATAATTTTATTTTACCTTAGTGTTTTAAGAGTTATTTTATTTTTATTTATTTAAGAGACATTTTATTTTATTTTAGAGTTTTGGTCTTTATATTTAGAAATAAATGTTGGTTCTAAGTTAACTATTATTTTATGACTAGGGAATGAAATGTTCCCTTTTCTTGTTATCACTACAAGTTATGTTTCTTGAAATAATGAGAATAAGTATGCAAATGATAATCATTTGATTTTGATAGTAAAGAAAAAATCTGTTTGCATAGTTATTATCAACAACAAGTAAGCAAGCAATTAACCTCTACATCAAGAAAACACATTGTGCCAACTTCTTGTGCACTTTGTAAATTTATGGTTGTGATTGACATTACCAACATCTACCTAAGTCACTCTATTAACATTTATATGGTTGCAACTTTCTAGGAGTATACATAATTTCAACTTGGGGTGAATTCGTTTTATAATTATTGTATTAGCAATGTGTTGATTGACTTGGAATTCAATGACTTGTAGATCGATCTCTTCTAGCTAGTAGGAAATCCTCTTGTTATTCTTTAACATTACCACTAATTGAGGGGAAACAAAACAATGTGAAAAATCTTATAGTAAATACTTGAAATTACAATATTTGGATGAATATAAGAATTAGAAGAAAAAGTTGAGCATTTAGTTCTCCTTACATACAAAAAGATAGCATGCTTAACTAAATTGACAATTACATTATTCTTCAAAACCCATTCCAAATAAAGTTTCTTTGCAACTATAGCAATGACCAAATAAAGCATGTAGGTCTAAGTTAAAATAACATACCATTATTTTTTTTATCAAATAATCAAAGCACAAAATAAGTTTTTTACAATTTCAGTTTTATCATAAAACAAGCATTTTCCTAATGTAATAATCTAACATTTTAATTTGTTAGTAATAAACAATTTTTGATGTAATATTTTTCAAGTAAGAGTTTGAGCATCTAAATCAACTTTGAACTTCTGAATTTATGCACTCAACTCAAACCAATATTTATGACTAAATTTATACTTTCATTTAATATTGAGGAAAGGATTAAAGACATTTTGGGAAGGAGATATATTTATTTTAAGGTAAAGAAAGAAAAATGTTGAGAAGAGAACCATCAAGACAATCCTTGAAGAAATTACAAGGTGTTGGAGTGTATAATTTAATTGTTAAATTGGATAGGATGAGAGATTGCAAAAAATTAAGAAGTGTAGAATTATTATTCCAACTAAACTATTCTTTGATGATTAACCAATAACACCATTGCAAAGAAGAGGAGTCCCACATACCATTGAACTATCTAATATCTTTCTTGAACAAATGATAAACTTGCATAGGAATTGGAAAGCCCACTAGCACATGTTTTGATCTTTTGCACCAAATTTTTTGGGGAGGCCTTGTATTGCCATTGAGGTGTTTTTGTGTACTTTGGGTACTATGTTGTGATTTGATGTGTTCCATCACTTTATGTGATGTTTTGGTTTATCATCAATGTGCATTATCAATAAGGTTTTATATTGGTATCTATTTTCCAACTATGTATTATGGGTTGTATATGTGATGGTGCTATATGCTTGGAATTTTATGTTCTAATACTACATAATACTTTCTAATAAGGTCCCCAGTGGATGACCATCAAGGGGTATCAATCGTGTATTTTAGGTTCATACATATGTGGATTTGTATATGTTGGACTATCTCAGTGCTTAGTGCCACTATTTTCACTAACCTATTATACATTATTTGAATATGATTATTTAGTTCAATATTATGTCTTTAATTATTATCATTTTTTGCACTTGTGTTTCTAGATCTATGGTTTTAGAATTATTTTTATTTAATTTTTTGTCAATATTATTTCATCCATTTAATATCGCATCAGGAGTTTATGATGCACTTCAACTATCTTATATGGAGTGGGTATGCCTAAAATTTTATTAAGCATTAAGGCATAGGTTTTACCTCCAATAATAGTTGTTTGGAGATGGTTTGATTTGGGAAAATAGGTTGTGTATGTCCCCTATCTCACTTGATTGAGTTATGAGTTGTATCATGCACTTCTATGAAACCATCATTTGAATCAAGGTTGATTCTAGATCCACATGTTGTGAATAAACCAATAATGTGTGTGTGTTCTTATTAAGTGTTTATTTTATCATTTTATTTCTATTTGTATTTTATTGGTTTACACATTCCTTGTTGAGAAGTATTTACAAATGAACTTTCTATTTTAAATGTGAATATGATTCGATTTAATTATCATCGTAGATTGGCCCTAGATGCATTTGAATATTGTTTTATTTTAATGTGGATTTGTATATGTTGGACTTAGTGTTTAGTGCCACTATTTTCACTATACCTGTTACATATTATTTGATTATGGGTAAAAGCACAAACTTGTGCCACACTTTTGGCTAACTAAATAATTTCAAGTGAAATAGTTTCATCCTAAATAGTTTTGAGAGAAAAAATTTTGCTCTAAACCATGTGGCCTATATGTGGTACATATAGTTTCGAGCGAAACGCCTTCGCCTGAAACTATAATTTTTTTTTCTTTTTCTAAATTTCAAATGCGCCTCAAATAAAATGTAAGGTTTCAGTTGAAACCTTTTTGATTGAAAATTGTTTGGACAAAACCATCTATGTGGCATCCTTGTTGGAAAGCACCTCATCATGTTTCATAATTTTCTGAAAATTTTCACTTCAACTATTTCTTTAGTCAAAATGCATTTTTTCAAAAAACTAAAAATACCATTTTGTAGAGCTTAGAGTTGGCAATCCAAATATATCATTTTTTTGATATTTTGATTAGTTGTAATATGATTCTTTTTCAAAATATTGCAAGTAGAAAATTAAAATAAAAAAATGAGGTTGATTAGCAATTAAAAATATATACTAAAAACATATTAAAATATTTTGAAAAAGATATGGTGCACTAGATAAGAGAATCCTCCCGAAAAGGGTATAATTTTTTAAAAATTATTAAAAAAATAGACAAATTTTGACATCAAATGAAACTATCAAATTCTAGTAAGTTTGATTTTAAAAGGTTGTTATAAGAAAAATATACATCAATTTTTTTTTCCATGCACCAGATATTGAAGTTATCTATTTGGGAAAAAAAGAAGTTAGGTTTTTTTTCTTTTTTCTTTTTTGTTGTGAGGTCAACTCAATGTCACTTTTTCCTAAAATTTTCAACAATTCAAAATCTTCTCTTAATTTTTTTTTTAAATATCAAAACAATTTTTTTAAAAATTAAAAAGTTACAAGCATAAAATTCATCAAGAGTTATACATTTCATTAGTTTACATTATTTTGAAATTCAGTATATAAAGACCACTTTTATGTGGTCGAAGTTGAAACTTTTTATTTGCATTGATCTATTCCTTTATAAAAATGTGACACAAGTTTGTACTTTTACCCATTGTGGATTAAAATATTGTTTATATTTACACCTTAGCCAAATTTACTAATTATATGCGATAAATCATTGAGAAAATATTTATTTATTTTCATTTAATGGAAATGTTCTAATGTTTGTATTTTTTTCTAAGGTTAATTTCTCATTTGGAAAAGACCCTTGAGTGGAAAACATCTTATTCGAAAATCTAAATTAAGAATATCCACTTGTTACTAAGAAATTAAAAAAAAGGGAAAAAAGAGATTTAAGATTTTTTGGAAAATTAGAAAAGGAGAAAAGAGCTCATTTTCTCATCATGCTTATAATATCTTGCTCAAAAATTATCTCCCTCACTCCTCTCTTTCTTTGGGATTTTGCTTGAATTAGAAGTTAATTAAGGAACATTTGAGGATTGCTTGTCCATTGTGTGTGTGATACCTAGGCAAAAAGAATTATTCATACTTTTGGGTATGAATTGTATTCAAACATTAAGGAATTCATCTCTTTAAAATTGAAATTATGTTTATTATTTGTGTTCTTTACCTTGCACATGTATTAGGTGGATAGTATATGGTACTCTATTCTATGATTGCAATATCAAATTGAATCTAGAATAGGTGTATTTCATACAATTTTTTTTTTAATATATTATTTTTGAAAAAAGTTGTATATAATATTAGCCATTATGGCTAGCAAATTTTTCTTAGTTTCTTATATGGTGCAAAAAAAAGAAGAGTTTTTGCCTATTAGGCTTCAAACATTGTCTTTAGAATTTTGAAATTTAAAGATTTTATTTTGAAGGTTTTGATGATGTCATCAATGGTCAATTTTGGGATTTCATGTTTCTTTTAATTTTTTAAAAAGTGAAAAATTAGAATTCAAACCATCTTTGCTTGTTTTATTTTGTGCGATGAAGCTCGTCACATGTTCCATATAATTTTCTCAATCTTTTTGGATACGAGGATCACAAACTTCAACCTCATTTTTTGTTTCTTAAACTTTTAGGCAAAGGTTGACCTTTTGACTCAATATCAGTTACTAAGGTTGGGAGTAGACTAGAACTGGATGTCATTCTTACAAAATTATGGATATCCCAATATGAATGGGATAATGTGAATGGCTAGGATTTTATATGATAGAATGGAAGGGGGTTGAGATTTTATTTTAGGATTTCATCGATAGGTGAGCTAGGATGTGACTAGTGATTAGGATAATTAATTACATTTATTTTGTGCAAATGAATAATAAAGATAATTAATTATGATTAAAAAACATACAAATTAAGAAATTAAATGAATGTGGTTATCTATTTAACTTTTTAGATGAATGTCTAAAGTGGACTCAAATAAATAAGTTTTTGATTTATATATTTTAGTTTGAACCTTACAAAAATGATTAATTAAGTAGATAAAGGGTCCTATTTTATATAATTTACATCAAGAGAATTATGAGATGGATTAATTAAATAATAAAAATTATTTAATCAATGTTTGAGGACTAATTAAAATCATTAATGAAATAAATTTATTTAATTAATTCAATTTAGGACGATGCCAATTAGCAAAATTGATTGAAGGTGAATTTTAGGTGTTCAAATTTTGCCCCCTCTTTGAGATGTTATGACAAAATAATAAGAGAAATGTAATTTTAAATAATAAGATACGTTTCTTAGTAACATGCCCTAATTGGTTAGAAGAAATGATGAGGATGAGATAGTAGTATGATGCCCCCTCGAGAGGCTTCCTAAGAAAATGTTATTAGGGAACCTCTCAAAAATAAGAAATAGATAAAAAAAATTAGGTAAAGGAGTAAAAAAAAGGATCAAAAAATAAATATGGATAAGAAATAAAGAAATGGGAGAAAAGTAGTGAAATGGTGGCATAAATTAAGGTTTGGGGCATATAAATAGTTCTACGACATGCATATAGTTCCTTTTACACCCCTAGTTCTTAGAGATCCAAAACACATAGTAAACAAAGGGAATCCAAAGTACATAGTAAAGAAAGGACCTAGGAGAAGATGGATTGCATACCATATTGCACCCACTAAGCAAGGGGAGTGTTTTAGCAAATGTGACCAAAGGATGTGTTAGGAAATTAATGCATCATACTTATAACGATCAATCCATTTCCTACATAACCCCATGAGAGAAAAGAATGCATGAAAGCTTACAAAATAACCATAATTCAAAGATAAAATAGACAAACCACAAGATAACATAATATATACCTAAGGAAAACACTCATAGAGGGAAAAACCTTTAACCTCCAAAAGCATCCACAATCTATGTATTATTTAGCAATAAACATTGTAATGCACTTACAAAGTTTTCATGAATACTTTTGAAACATCAAGCTCCTATAATGCACTATCCATCTATCCAATCATTTAACCACATATCCCATGGCATGATTCACATATGCACTCACAAAGGAAGCTCAATACAATGACAGTTGACCCACTCTCACACCCAACCTTAACCACTAAACATGTGTTATTTATTTTATGGATTCAAGCTCACACAAATACAACCAAGTGGTAAGATAAAACCATGTGCCTCAAAAACATTAGTACACAAAACCATTGACCCCTCATTTACTTTTTGATACTAAGTTTTCACAATATTAACTATTTTTGTGTAATGGCATAAAATTGGACCCCTTGCAATTTCACATACATTCTTGTATCCACTTTAGTGTCCGCTCCCTTAGCATCTTGTGTAGGCTCATTTTAGCCCTTGCATTATCCTTTTTCCTCTCAAGATGGTCAAGATGAGCCTTTTTTAGTAGCCACCTTCGCGTGTCAGCTTTGCATCAAACCTTGTGCTTTTCCTATTCTGGTCATTTTGTAGCGTGATGTGTCTAGAAGCTAGCGCATTGCATGGACATCTACACGCTGCGCTAGCATCCTATGACATTTTAATGTTCAAATAGTCATTTTCAATAATTTTTTCCACTTGTCAACTCCTTTTGTTGGTGCTAACGGCCTGGGATGCCTTGTAGTGGCTCGAGAAGCTTATTTTCCCTCCTACTCTCTCTTTTTAATCCATTATTTCAATTCATGTGTCTCTTTGGAGCTTTCTCTCTTGGACACACTCTCTTTTCCCTCTTTACTCTCTTGCTTGCACAAATCTCTCACTTGTTACAGTAGCCTCAAGCACTCTCACATCCTTACAACACTCTTTGCAGCTCTCTTGGCTCTTGCAGCTATCTTTGCCTCTCTTTGGCTTCCTTAAGCCTTGCAACTAATATCTCTCTTATATTGTGCTTGTTAACATCTTTGAATTTCTCGCATCCCCTATCTATTGCATCTTTATTTCGTGATACGGGTTCTCCTCCTTGAGCAAGGATTTCTTTTATCACTTCATATTTGCTCACTTTTTTCACTTTCTCTATCTATCTGGTTGTTCATGGAGGTGGGAACACCAAAATGGGGATTTGACTAAAGAAAACCCCTATACAGCCCCAACATTTTTCCCTCAATCTTACATATGCAAGTATTGAAGATATCTATTAGTTGGAGGCTTCATTACTTGGATTGTTGTGAGAATTTTCCATTTCCATTCTCTTTAGTTCTATCATTTACTTTACTTTATTTTGGTTTTGTTATATTCTATTACTTTCTCGCATCTTAAGAGTTCTTAGTAATTAGATTGCTAGTAGTTTCTTTGTTGTTTTCTATGATAAACTCAATTTCTTGGTCCATATCAGAGGCTAGTGTGCCTCTGGGACTCCAGCGCGTCGCATTGTCATCCTTGTTCCATGTTGACATCCTTTGACCAAAAGCTCATTGCCTTTTCAATCTGAGGTAGTCTAGGGAAATTCGCCCCTTGGAATTCTCTTCAGAATAAAGAGACTCATGAGTAGCGAATCCACCTTCTCTACATTTTGGTGAACCTGACGTGAATCACAACTTTTTTAAAAAAACTAATAATTTATTTACCCCAACTTAGTGGTGTCATAACTTTTGAATCGATGCTTGGAATTTAGAATCGTTTACACCATTGGAAAGGTCTCCAAGAGGACTAATTTAGTCCCTAAAATATATTTGCAAGTTTCAAACCCAAATTCTGATCTGAAGACCTCCAAAAATGCAAATTACTTGAACCTAGAAAATACCGAAAAAATCCAAAAATTTGGATTTTTCAGTTTTTCTCAGTTTTGCCACCCCTAAACTACTTTGGACCAACCAACTTCTTTATTCATTATTTATCATATTTAACTCCTATATCCAAAATGAATTTAATATCTTCTTTTATGATTTTAGTATCTAATTATATTCAAAATGTTAATGATGTTCCATTTCATGCATGTGATAGTGACTTGGCTTTGCCCATGTCATTTTGTATCTTTGATCCTTCCCATGATATTCCTCTTGCTTTGAAGGATATCTTGTTGCAAGAAGATGAAATCATTGATACCTTTCTTAAAATTACTCTACCTTCTCTTCATTCCAATGCACTCTCTTCTAGAGACGATGCCTTAGTGAATGATGAAGCTCCTCTGGCATCAGATCCTCCAGGGATAGATGTTGATCATATTTCTTCAAATGGTTCCTCTATTGGTTGTAAAGAATATGTAAATATCATCTATGTCTCTACCGCCCCTAAAATGCCTAAGAGACTAGTCATTTATTTGACTTCAACTAGTCCTCCTAAAAGGATTTTTTCTATTAATGGTGTTCCATTGGATAGTGATTCTCCTGATCTTTCTAGGACTCCCTCTTATATAGAGCGGTAGCACATACTTATAATACTAGAAAGAATAAAAAAATATTGATCAACCTACTTATTTACCACCTTCTCAACCAAGCCTTCCTCAAGCACCTAAACCTACAACTAAAGCACTTGGTGATTACGATCTCTTCGAGTAACTCCGTGTTACTGCAGCTAAGATCTCACTATGGGATTTGCTTCAGTTTATTATGATTTATCAAGGTATGCTTTAGATAGCCTTATAAAAGATCCTCTTTCCTGCCTCTACTAGGTTAACAGATGTTAAGGCGTTAATGGCTCATATTCATGCAGATTTGTTGAATATCATGTTCTTGTTGTCACCTAGAAATTGCACCCTATGCACAGTGATATAACTAAGCTTTCTAGAGATGCAATGGGATCATTTCAAGGCTGTGGGTCACCTGAATTTGAAATGAACCTCCGGAGAAGGCCGGATTCTTTTGGTTATCACCTAAACTATCAATTCTTTAAGGGTGAAAGGAGAAGGAAAACATATAAATGAAACTAAACTATGGTGATACATCGAATTGATGAGGAATTATGAAATGAAAACAAGATGAACATACACTAGGAAAAGTAACTTCAACCATTTCACATACTCAACACAACCTCTTTTAGATCTATGCATCAATCTTAACAGGCTTGATCTACATACACATCTTAGGAAGGAAAGATAAATTTCACGGATTTAAGGTATGAATGTAGACTAATAAAACACAGTTAAAGACTTGCATAATCAAAAGAGAAATATAGAAATGAGAGTAGTACAAACATGAACACTAGCTTTCAAGGTAAACTCTGTGTTGTATTCCAGATTCCAATTGAGTTACAAAACATACATTTAGTTCGAGAAAGGATTGATAAAAATCACTAACTCTTCAGAGTGTATAATCTAAACTATTTACAAAAAGAAAAAAATGCCTTATCTATCAAAATGTGTAGGCCCCTTAGGGCTTACAAAATATCAGGCCTCGGGATAGATCTCTTCCTAGATCTTTTGATTGAATTTAATGCAATAACCTTTGTGTCCATGTCAGTGAAGAGTCATTCCCCGGAGAAACCTTCTTTAGATCTTTCTACAACCACCACATTCACTTCTGCTCCTCATGTCGATCTTTGAATTCCCCCTAGTCAAGCTGCATTGAATGCTCCTAAGCTCGCGTTGCTTTTCCTTCTATTAATCACCTTCTCCCTGGTTAGATCACCATGACTCGCCTTTAGCTCTCTCTGATTAGCTGGGCATACACCACGTAGATTCTTCAAGCGGTCAAAAGCTCCTCCTGTAGAATCGAATCTCGACGAGACACTGGAAGTGTCTCACCGATGCAATTATGCCCCTCTGAAGCTATCAACATAACATAACACTATCGATGAGAGCTCCTAGCAAGCCCAAAAGTCATACCGATATCGCCTCTATGGTCGCCAAGACAATCGCATTCAGCCAGACAACATGGCGAACTCTTTTCATCTTCTATCAGCAAAAGTCTGTTGATGTCACCCCGACACATTTTGCTCTACCCGAGCTCTACATTTCTTTTGGCAAGACTCTGGCAAGTTACCGGGACCTCATGGCGACAACTTCAACTCTTGGTGAGGCCCCTTTGTTGCCGGCGAGACATTGGCCTATTGGCCAGACCTCTCACCGGGCTCCTTATCTTTCGGCGATGAGCCTATTTGCTCTTCAGTCAGGGAGACAAGCTCCATTCACCGAGACATCACGATGAGCCTACTTTCTTTTGTCGAGCACCATTTCTTTCGGTGGGGTCCCCTTTCCATCAGCGAGACATCTCCTAATCGCTAAGACCTTATACCAATGAAAACTTGCTTTGCCAATGTCGCTTCATTCATTGAGACTCTAATGGATCGGCAAGACTTATGCTGATATTACCTCATGTTGGCGAGACATCTTTCCTTCGCCGAGACATTTCACTGAACTATGAGCCCTTGGCTGACTTCCATTCTTTCGGTCCAACTCTTGCCAGTTGGGAAGACTTCTTCCTAAGCTCCAAATGTTATGCCAAAGGCTCCCTTAGTTGGCAGGACCTTTTCGGGTTGGTGAGAAGTTTTGTCGAGGCCCTTTATCTTTCGGCGAGCTTGTTCAAGTCGGCAAGACCTTCCCGAGTCGCCGAGACTTCTTAGTGACCTTTTTGTTACACCAAAGGCTCCCTTTATCGGTAAGACCCTCCGCATCACTAAGACCCTATGTCAAAGGCCAAATCCTTTAGGAAGCTCCTTTTCCTGTTGGGGAGACATCCTTACTTTGGCAAGACCTTTTGTTGAAGTCAAACTTTCTCGGCGAGGTCTTTTTGTTGTCGGTGAGACTCCTACCAAAGGAAAAACACATATCGAGGCCCCCTTTATCCTTCGGCGAGGCCTTCTTGTTCGCCAAGACATTACGATGATTCCTCTATCCTTTGTTGAAACCATCATCTTCTACTAAAGCCTCTTCAGCCGTCGACAAGACTCTTGAGTGTCTCACCAAATGCACTCCACTTTACCGAGCTCCGCATTCCATTCACCGAGACATTATCAAATCGGGAAGACCTCATAGCGAGGCTCATTTGTCATATCGATATCTCCTCCTGTTGCTGAGACTACACCGCGTCGACAAGAGATTATCACGACGGCTGAGAGGTACACCGATGTAAAAAAATTGGGGAGACCTCCCCACATTTGGCAGGACCTATGGCGAAGCTCAAACAACTCTTCGATGAGACTTTAGGTCTTCGGCAAAACACTGTGCCGACATCACTTTCTCTCAGCGAGGCTTTGGCTAGTCACTGAGACATCTTGGCGACCTGACCCTCCTTTTGGTGAACTGAGATCCTGTCGGGGTGACCCTTTGCTTTCGGCGAAGCCTTATGACAAATCTACTTTCTTTTGTCGAGCGCAACCTTTTGGCCAAACCTCATCCCAACGGTGAGACGTTATGCCGAATACAACCCCTCACCTAGGCCCCTTTGTTTTCTTCGGTGTGACCTTCATCCTTCGGCAAGATATTTTTCCAAAGGCAATATCCTTTGTCGAGACCCATGCTTGTCGCTGAGATATCTCAGCGAACTCCTCTTTTTTGCCGAGTTGCTCATTGGTCGACGGGACATCCTTATATCGGCAAGACCTTATGTCGATGTCAAACTTTCTTGGTGAAGTCATTGTTGTCGGTGAGACTCCTGCCGAAGGAAAAACACATATTGAGGCCCCCTTTTATCCTTTGGCGAGACCAAAAGAAGTCAGTGAGACATCATGCCAAAGGTGCTTTGCTTTGGCAAGGGCTTATTTCAGTCGACATGACTTTTCTTTATCACCGAGACATCCTAGCGAACTCAATCTCCTATGCCGAGAGCCTTTAGAGTCAGGGAGAATTTTTGACTTTGGTGAGACCCAACAATGAAACTCGCTTGCTTTGTTGACACCGCCTTCTTTTGGTGAGACCCTTAAGAAGTTGCCGAGACTCTATCTTGAAGGAAAAATCTTCTGTCGATATGCATATCCTTTTGTCGTTGGGATGATGATTGAATTCTTACCGATAGGAACCTGCAGGTGAATTCCACTCGCCATGAAATTCTTAGAATCTTGCCGATTTTCTCCTTAGAGGATTTTCATGCCAAACTTGAACTAGGTAGTCTTCCAAGCTAAGTCCCCTGTAACCTAGCATCAGATTCATGACTTTTTCCCTTGTGCAAATGTTCCATTTGGCCTTCTCGAACCTCTGTCACATGATTTATCCTGCCTGATTGAGCCTGAGGGTATAAATTAGGTAGCATTTCTATTTGCAAGAACTTTTTCCCTTGAATGTGCAAAAGCAAGCAAACCCTCTAATGATCATTGTTAACATTAATAAAATTGGCATTAGATATACTCTTGTTGACACTAGTTCGATGCTCAATGTGTGTAGCATTGATCTATTGCCTAAGATTAATATGATTAATCTTCTCTTAATGCTTCTTTTGTTGCCATTCATGGGTTCGATAATGTCGGTCGACAAGCCCTCGACATGATAGTCTTTCCTTTGAGGTTGGGACCATTACCATACCCACCCTTGTATATGTTATTTCAAAAAAATTACCATATAACCTTCTTCTTGGTAGACTATGGATTCATGAGTAGGTATGGGTGCAGTCTCGTCTACCTTGCATAAATCCATTAAGTTCATTTACAATAATCGAGTAGTCATAGTTAGGGCTAATCCTGAGGATATGCACTTATGTGAGATGGCATTTGTCAATTAGGTTTCGGTTGTGCCTACTCTTATTCCTTCAATGTCTTCCAATGTGTTGATGTCTACTCCTATAGTGCCTATTGCACAAGATACTCTTGAGACAAATGTCCCTGAAGAAGATCCTTTTGAAGCTCGATAAATATTAAGTTTTCTCCTTCTACCTCTTCTCAAAAGAATGCATGTCTTGGTGATGATCGGGGTTCTTTAGACTTTACAGAATCCTTCATTGGAAAATATAAAGTTGACCCGATCCACTTAGTCCTTCCGATAACATCATCCAAACCCACTATCAAAGATGATTATTCCTTTGCATCGTGGGATAATGTGAACAATAGTTGTAATGTCCTGAATACTGATCATCCTCCTTTTGATGAAGATGATCACACTTCTATTAAAGTGGATAATGTTGGTAATCTTGTCAAGAAGGCTGATGGTGATCCCGTAGAGGAGTATGATCCCCATTGTTGGAATAATTCTCTCTATGAAGATCCTCCTCCTTCTCAAGATTTGCAAACACATTATGGCCATGGCTTCAAGCTTGTCTCTAAATATGGCTATGGGTGTAAAGGTTGTGGGTGTAATGAACAAGGCATTCAGGTCCCTATGAATGTGCACCTCGTAAGCATAATTTGGGGCTTGGTTGCTTGAATGAAAAATCTAAATGGAATCCATGCTTGAATTACATGAATTCTGCTCAACCTCGTTCTTTTGGATTGATTCATTCGCTATTGTCTTCAATATTTGTGTCTTTTTCTTGTGGGAAGTTGAGTCTTTCTCCACAAGAGAAAGGGTTGCTTCCTTCTCCTCATTCTTTGTCTAAGCAAGAGCGCATTTTTTTGAGGCTTCTAAAAGCCCAATTGATTACTCTTCCTCCTTCTATACATAAGAAATTTCATAAGTATGATAAAGCAAAACATTCTTTTTGTGCATACCATTGAGTGCCTTCCCATTCCACTAGTGAATGTAAGGCCTTGAAATATAAAATACAACAACTTCATGATTTTGGTACCATCACTTCCTTGTTTGCTAATGAACTTGCCTCTTCTTCAAATGACAAGTGATGTCGAGGTCTACCTTTATTCTATATGTTTTAAGTATCTTGCATGGTTCTCCTCCCTTGTATGTTGGGGGCAGTGATAACTTGTTCTAGAGATGTGTGTCTCCCTTAATGGACCCCTTCTCTTCTCTATGTCTTTCAAATGAAGTATCCCTTGAGTGGACGCCTTTTTCATTTGAAGGGTTCCCAAGGGACCCCCTTTGAAATCTTTTCTCTTGAATGAATTCATTGGTTTCTAGCTTGGGGGCAACTTGACTAGACTTGTTTTGCATCTCGGTGTCTAGCTTGGGGGTACCCCAGCTAGACCTTTGTTTTATGTGAATGTCCTGCAACATAGCTTGCAGTAGCCACATGCTTCTTTAATCACTCTTGCTTTGCAAGACTAAGAACCTGTAGAGATCCTTTGCATCAAGCTTTCCTAAAATGTTTAGTCTATGGAAATTAACATGTTGCTTTTGCAAGTGCACCTATGAAGCTACTTTTCAATCAACCTTGCAGGACCGAGCACATGTGAGGACCAATCAGACTTTGTGGAGCCTTTCACATTAGGCTTCCCTCAGGAGAGACTACCTGAGGCACCCTCTTTTCAAGTTCAACGACCTATAAAGCACTTGCATCTTATGGGATTTTTCCATCGTTGATCTGCAGGCCTTCGATGCACTTTGTTCAACTCTGTAGCTCCAAGGACCTACAGAGCTTTTTGTTCACCTTCCATAGGTTTGTGGATCAACAACACATTTGTTCAACCCTCCCCAGGAGAGAGTACCTATGAAGTCATATCTTTTATAATTTTCATTCTCCTCTTAAATTCTATTCTCTTTTCTCTTCAATCTCTTTCTACTTAGAATTGTGTATACCAGATCGAAGACTTGTATCTTCTTCATCCTAAGTATATACTTCTTTCTCTCTTTGACATTGGTTGCTTCCTTGACTTTTGGGTGCATTCTTATCTTGAAGCAATAAATCCTTACCTTCTTCTCTCCATTTAAGAATTCTTCTATGTATTATTTCTTAATTTGGGGATGACGTATAGTACTGAGACAACCTTTTACATCAAAGTCTCTTTCACTTTGCTGACTCAAATCCTATAGTTTGTTATGTGTCTATGTTTTTATATGTTCTAACCCAGGTGTGATGTAATGGCTTTTTATGTTCTAAATTTTTTGTCTTGTGCAAGTTTTTCTTGTCTAATGTGTTTTTATGTAGGTCTTTAGCCTAAGGGAATGCTTTCTTGGTTCGAAGAGTTATCTGCTTCCTCTACAATATCCTTTTAGCATTATGATGTTATTTTTTTTTAGTATATTTCCTTTAGTGTGCATAATAATGTAGATTCATATGCCCACTAAAGTGGGGGAAAAATGTAATGGCGTAAAATTACACCCCTTGCAATTTCACATACATTCTTGTATCCACTCCCTTAGCATCTTGTGTAGGCTCATTTTATCCCCTGCATCAGCCTTTTTCCTCTCAAGATGCTCAGGGCCCCTTTTTCAATAGCCACCTTCACGCGTTAGCTTTACATCAAACCTTGTGATTTTCCCGTTCTAGTTGTTTTGTAGCATGATGTGTTTTGACACTAGCACGTCACGTGAACATCCACACACTATGCTAGCATCCTATGGCATTTTAATATTCAAATTGTCATTTTTGAGCATGTTTACCACTTGTCAACTACTTTCAAATGTCAATGGTAATGGCCCGAGACACCTTGTAATGGCTCGAGAAGCTTCTTTTCCCTCCTACTCTCTCTTTTTAATCCATTCTTTCAATTCATTTGTCTCTTTGGACCTTTCTCTCTTGGACACACTTTGTTTTCCCTCTTTACTCTCTTGCTTGCACAAATCTCTCACTTGTTACAACAACCTCAAGCACTCTCACGTCCTTACAACAATCTTTGTAGCTCTCTTGGCTCTTGCAACTATCTTTTCCTCTCTTTGGCCTTCTTAAGCGTTGCAGTTGATATCTCTCTTATATTGTGCTTGCGAGCATCTTGGGACTTCTCACATCCCCTATCTATTGCATCTTTATTTCATCATACGAGTTCTTCTCCTTGAGCGGGGATTGTTTTTATCACTTCATATTTTCTCACTTTGTTCACTTTCTTTATCTATCTAGATGTCTGTGGAGGTGGGACCACCAAAATGGGGGTTTCACTGAGGCAAACCCTTTTACATCCCCAACATTTTCCCCTCGATCTTATATATGTAGGTATTGAAGATATCTGCTAGTTGGAGGCTTCATTACTTGGGTTGTTGTGAGCATTTTTTGTCTCCATTCTCTTTAGTTTTATCATTTACTTTATTTTTGTTCTGTTATATTCTATTACTTTCTTGCATCTTAAGAGTTCTTAGTAATTAGATTGCTAGTAGTTTCTTTGTTATTTTCTATGATAAAATCGATTTCTGGTCTACACGAGACGACAGTGCACCTCTTGGACTCCAGCATGCCGTGCTATCATCCTTGTTTGACACTAACGTCCTTTGGCTGAAAGCTCTTTAGTTTGTCCAAAAAACCTTTGTGATATACTCTTTCTGATTCTAGAACTCTCACCTTTTCAATCTAAGTTAGTTTAGGGTAGTTTGCCCCTTGGGATTCTCTTGAGAATAAAGAGACTCGTGAGTAGCGAATCCCCCTTCTCTACATTTTGTTAAATAATTAATTATTCTATGTTTCCTACACATAAAATAACTAACTCAATGTTACATACAACTTAACAAGTGGACCCAAATAAATATTTAATGTGGCTAAATACATCATCTAGATGCACCACAAATAAATATTTATTTTGCATTCTTACATTGTTTCACTTTTACGCAAGGTGCACAACACCCTTCTCCTAACAAGATGTAGGGGTTCTGGTATGTATCTATAACCTAACCCTTAGGCTAGTAGAGATGCTAAATATTCATGATGTGGGTCCCACCAAGTATGTTAAAGATGTGGACCCTATACTAGAGCTATGTGCAATGATTTTGTACCAAATACAAACCCAAAAATAAAAAAAAATCTCACACCCAAGATAAAGCAAACAATTATGATAATAAATAAGATGCAAAAAAATAAAGAAGTAAACAAAAATTTATACCTTCATTGTGATAGTTGAATGTGCTAGATAGTTGATTAGATGTGGATTCTCTTTTCTATAATATTGCTATTTTAATATCATAAGGGTGCAATGGATGATTTGATTATGAAAATGATAGCATAAGGATAGCATGTGAATAGTTGATGAAATGAGGATGACAAGCCTCCATTAAATAGATTTCTCAAAAGGAAAATGGAAATTTGAAATGCAATGAGAGGATGGAGGGATAAGATGCATTTGGATGGAGAGGATTCATAGTATTGTGATAAGTGTCACAATGAGGGAAGACGATTCTTGAGTAATGATTATGATTTGATCAAATCACAAGATTGAAGAAGATTTGAGCAAGTGGAGATGAGGTGGAAGAGTTCTATGAGAATTTGAGGGATGAGGTGGGTGCAAAAGATGCTTCCAAGATAGCATGCTCACACGTGTGAGCAAAGAGTGGGACGATGAAGCATGTTCACACATATGTGAGCATGAAGTGGCTAAGGGCACATGTTAGATGATGGATGGATTGGAGGGATAGGATTAAAGGACAAATTATTTTGTCCACATATGATGAGGTGAAATTTAAGAATAAAATGGTAATGAGTATTAACTAACATAATCAATTAACCAATTCATTGATAAATTGATTTAGTTGGAAGAATTGAGAGGTAAGATTAATTGATTTATTTGATATATCTTAGAAGATTGGGGGATTAACTAGTGATGAATTGTGAAGGTAATTAATTAAATAATGGCTTATTTAATTGATTTGCAAGAATTAGTATAAAGAAAATAAAGGTGAATATGTGGTCTCTACACATATAACTAGTAGCATTCATATGAACCCATTTCTTTAAAGAAGTAAAAAAATTAAAGTAATTATACATCATAATCACCATCTAGATCACTTGTTGTTTCCTATTGTCTATTTCTCTTTGTCACAACCATAAAGTTAGTTTAATCAAAAGAACTGGATTCAAGAGAGCTTGGTCTTTATGATTTTATAACTTTCCTAAGGTATTTATAAATATTGTGAGTCCTTATTATCAACAAAGAACAAATACTTCAACAAATCAAATAGCAAAAGTTTGCACTATGTCAAATCAAAATTGTTCAATATAATATTGATCATAACTACATAGTTAATGTATACAAAACAAGTAGATTTTCTATACCAAACAAATGAAATCTGTGCAACATCAAATTTGTATCTTCATCATATTTAACAACTTAAATAACTAATCCTTTTACATTTAATTTTTTAATATAAGATTAATTTGCAAACTTTATCATTCCTAATCATCCATTATAGATATTTTGCTTCCAATTATTTTTTCCTTATCATGATATAGAATCCCATACAAGTAGAGGCCAATAGGTTCTATCAACATAGATGCCTATCTCGATGGCCTACATCTGTTGGTGGGGTTTCTAATTTCTATTTGAAATAGAATAAAGGGAATCCCCCTAATAAAACAAATGTCCAGGACAGATATATAATTAGAAAGCTACAGATTTGATGGGGTATGCTCAGTTGCGTGCCAACAATTGAAAGCTAGAATGACATCAGTAGATCCAGAGTGGTCAGTCCTGGTAGAGACAAGTACAACGCATCATGATAGAGACAACTGTAAATGTTTATTTTTCACAGGACTTGGATCTCTGCTTATGTTACGTATGCAATGACCTCACCTCCTATCCTGCTGTTAAGATCTTTGTTGATATTGTTTTTGGCTATGATAAACATATTATATATATATATATATATATATATATCTTTGTTGATATTGTTTTTGGCTATGATAAATGGTCTGCGTGTGTGATGATAATCTTGATACTGGCATGTGTGTCTATATTTGATTGTCTTTCTGGTATGCTAACTCTTTAGTCCTTTGTTGTTTCTGTCTGGCTGCTCTTTTACCAGTCTGTTATGTTGGGTTGTTTTTGCTTTATTGTTAGCTTTGTATGGAATCAGGCCCTTCCCTTCTTATCTAATCAAAAATATTTGAAAACCCATTATTTTTTATTTTAATTTTATAATAATAAAACTAAATTTTAAAAAATCTAACTTGTAAACATTAAGACATAAGATCCATTAATTGAACACAATTTTATTTGCATCAATAAATTTGTATCTTAATATATATTTATGTCACAATGGTGAATTTGAGTGCTTCTAGTTTGAAATGTGTTTGTGTTTTTTTATCTTCAAGGTTTCATATCACACTACATAATCCATCATGAGGATGAAGAGAGAAAATGAAAGGTGGATTGTAGGCCTACGCGTGCTAAGTTACAATTTTCATTTCAAACACATAAAATTTAATTGGGAATAATTATTTCAATAACTCTATAATCAAGTTTCTAAGGCCACATGAATTGGGGAATTGGGATAACTTGTATAATAAAAGTTAAAAGAGTCTCACCTCTAATGATAGTTGGCTAGCCTAATCCAAGTGACCTATGAAAAATCACCTCAACCATTCCGAGTGCAAAATTTTAAGCCTCCATTTGGTTATAGTAGACATGCAATCCTAATGAACCTACAATTATACTTAGTGGCAAGAGGAATCACAAAAGCCCTTGAAACAATAAATGCTTACTAGTCTAACTTTTGTACACATTATTTTTATCTATAATTGATATTATGAATGTTAAACTTAGAGAGATAATAGTGGTAAGAAAAAAGAGATACACATAAACAAAGTTGACTTTTTATTCATTGAAGTTAATTATATTATATAACTTCAAAGAAGCACAACAAACTGACTTATTTGACACCTATTAGAATCCTACTTCAACAAACTATTAACACATGTTTCATTCTTTAAATTAAAAACATCGCACTAACACATGTAGATGTTGGATGTCGAATTATCTTGAACACCCTCCCTATAGTCAAAAATTCACTTAACTATTAAATTAGCACACCACTACCTCTTTTAGACCTCAAACACCTCTCTTCCTCCAATATCCAAATGAAGGCATGTTGAGGAACTTATATTACCTCTACCAAAATTTATAAATGTGTTTTGATGATTCTAATACACTTAGCATTTGTTAAAATAGTTGGATGATTTCTTCTTCTTCTTCATACCTTGTAAATCTAGCCAACCAATGAGAGAAAGAGTCTCAAATTTTAATAACATTAAAGAAATCAATCACCTACTCTACCATATCAGCAAATTTTATCATTCAAGCCAAAGCTCTTGTGATTATCAATAAACTAACTTGTGATTATCAATAGACTATATGTCTCCAACCAGCATTTTCCAAATTAAACTCTTTTCCAAGGACAATATGGCCTCACCAACATTAACAGCAACAAATCCCCTTTTGTTTGGTTGCAAAAACCTCCTCTATAATGGAACATACACCCAAAATATCTTAGTAATTGCATTGACAACAAATACATATTGCACTAGCATCATTATCATACAAATCTTTTTCATTTATGTACACAATCAGATTTGGTCCATATGCAAAACATATGAATCATACTTGCATACCACACTTATGTTACTATCTCTACACTAGACTCTGCCTCCTATCCTATGAAAATCAACTCTCAAGATGCTCTTATCATTCTTGAGCATTCCAATGATGGGGTCATGCCTAGTCCCACTCTAAATCCTCATTTGAAATTACTGATGAAATATTGGTTTTTCGAAAATACAAAATGAAAAATTTCAGTAACCTTTGCAGACTGATAATTGTGGGCGAGGTTTTTACAGTATATGTGAACGATTATGAAAGGATTTTGGAAAAAGAGTGTTTTGTTCAAGTTTCAAATCACACTAAATGACGAAGTAAAGTTAATGGTATTGCAAAATTAGCTTATAAGAACATGGGATGCCAGAGGAGGAGTTTGGTAAGACTGAAAGTTATTAAAAATCATATCATACTCCTCCGTCATCTTTAGTAGTCTGACTACCCAGCTGCAAGAGCATTAGAATGTGAAATTTGTTCTTATTTTTCTTAATTGAGGGTTTCAATTTACTTAATCAAAAATTGAATGGGAGGTTTCTGATTGAGTTTTTCATTTTAAGTGGTGCAGGTAATTAATCATGGGATTGAGGCATCTCTTATAGCCAGTATGTTAGATGTAACACATCACTTCTTCTTGCTCTCCTCCGAGGAGAAGATGAAGTATGGAAATAGGGATGTTCTGGATGTAGAGAAATATGGAACCAGCTTCAATGCCAAGTCGACCAATTTTTCAGTTGGAGAAATTATTTGAGGCATTTCTGCCATCCTGTACTGCAAACTCCAGATAATCCCCCAAATTATAGGTAGTATTTTTCTTTACTCTATTATCAGATGAAATAAAATTATATTAATGAAAACCTAAGTCCAGATTTTAACATTTTATAGATTATCTGGATCAGTACATCCAAGAATGAATTTGGGTACCAACTGAAATGAAATTGAAATATAAAACCAAAACTGTCTTGAGTGATCTACAGTCTTTACCATGCTGTTGATTATGGGAAAGGAGCATGTGACCCTGCTTAAATACAAAATGTCCAAGTTGAGAAACTAAAGGACTCTGCACTCCTCCAATTAGATTTCCTGAGTCAACCCCAAACCAGATTGGCATAGGTCATCCAGTTCTATTCCTTTGTATCCTTGTAATTTCATTGGAAGATCTGACATATTCCAAATTAAAATTCTCTGCTTCCATAAACGAGCCATAATAAAGAGCCCATTAGAAATCTCAGACACAACTAAACAAGTAACTCAGTATCAAATAGATACCCCACACGAAAGCTAATTAGCCAGGGACTAGTATCTCTGTGGTAATGCACAAAGGAGGTCCTACTGCTAGAGAAGCCTAAGTGGTAATTTAGTATGAAAAAATTCATCCAATCTAATTTTCTTTTGATTAAGACCAAGTAATTTTTGTAAGCCCATCTATTGATCTGGCTCATTATTGTAATTTTTTATGGAACTAGAGATGTTGCTGCACAATACTACAAGGAAATCAGAAAATCGGCTTTGAAATTGATGGCAACGATATCTAAAATCTTGGGACTACAGCCATCTTACATAGAAATTATCTTTCGAGAGGGCCTTCTGGTTTGTGCATTAAATTGTAAAGTCCATCTCTTGGTCAGTACAGTTAATTTTTTGTTTTTCAATTCAATCATCAAATTAACCGATCAAGCATTTTCCATCTAAATTAGAAGTACTAATTGCAAAAGTTCTTCATTCATCATGGTGACGACAAATCAACATTACCACTTATTTACTTACACTCAAAAGTGTTAAGCTCCTAAGGTTAGGGTCACCCCTAGACCCAGGCCTAAACCTCAAGGGTTCATGATGACCCTGCCTACATGTCCCCTTGTGGAAAATTAAACGCTTCATAGTGCACCCACCAATATTAGAGGGAGTTCATTCTCTTCTCTTGTATGAGATTTTTAATCTCACTTTTAAACCATGACTATATAATAAGCATAAGTTATTAACTTAGTCTAATTATAATAGGACAATAATGGTTTTCCATCAAATGTTGGATCCATACTAAACATTACCAATAATTAGTGTACATACATACAAAAATACACAAGGGCCATATCATACCATAATCCCAAGATCACATACATAGTTATTGTCTCAAGCATACATCACATACATACAAGGTGACCAGCTCATACACATCAAGCGTACAATCACTTCTAGTTCATACACATCACAAGTACAATCATGACTAGCTCATACGCACATCATAAGTACAACAATGATTAAATCATACACATCACAAATACAACAGTGATTGGTGCATATGCACATCACAAATACAACCATGATTGGCCCACATGCAAATCATAAGAACAACAATGATCAATTCATATGAACATCACAATATACAAGAAATTAATTTAAATGAAAAGGAGGGAAATACCTCTTTTAATTGAGAATTAAAACAATGAAAAATCATTCCTTGAATTGAAACACACACTCATGCATATGGTTTCTTCTCTTGCATCTAATGATGACCTGGAGAAAAAAAAAGATTTCATATGCACATCACAAGAACAACAATGATCAGTTCATATGCACATCACAAGAGCAACAATGAAAAGTATGCTCTTCTCTTGCATCTGATGATGACCTAGAGAAAAAAAAAGATTGAAAGAAATTATAGTTTCTAGGGGGGGCTCCTTTCTCTTTCTTTTCAATTGCAAGTATATATTGAATCTTTCTAGAGAAAAATTATCTCATCATGAAGTTCAAAGCCGTTGAGAAAGTCATAATCACATTTTGTTTCATCCAAACTAGACACTAGAGGTGAGATATGTGAAGGGTTGAAGCAAGACATTTTATGTGAAGATCCAACAAGTTCCTCAAAATTGGGGCACTTTGAGCCAAAACGGATTGCAATATTGCATCTAGAAGACCCAAAAATGCCTAGTTTCATATAAAATTTATCAATTTTGGAGAAAGTTGATTTTGGGGCAAAAGGAAAATTGGAAGCAAAGCCATACGACCCCACCTATGTATAGTACAACATGTTTTTGATTAAATAAGCAACATTTACAAGGTGTTGTAACCTTTACCCAGAAAGCCCTCAAGGCCAAAAAGAAGCTAGTCGAAACCAGGACATGAACTAGGAAAGAAGCAAAGATTAAAGGGAATCTAATCCCTTTACAAATAGGAGCCACTAGGGCCCAATAGAATAGGCCAATAGGCCTCACACAGAAACAACTGACAAACAATTTTCGAACAACAGACAAGAATTAGACAACCCCAAAATTTGAGGGGACTAATCTGACTCCCTTAACCCTAGGCCGCGAAGTAGCAATAGAATTGGGGAGTCCCTTCTTCTTTCTCAAAAAAATGGACTAGGAAGCCTCAGAATCGAAGTCTGCCAAGCGAGGCGAGAGGAGCGGATCCTCAACAACTACACCAGGTAAAGAGCCACCATGTAGCAAGGGAGCCGATAGCATAGAAGAGGAGATAGGATCAATCGAAGGACCAATAGAGGTGTTCAACAAGGGTTGTGCAAGCTTTACTTGCACAACGGCAACAGTTCAAAGCAACAAAGGTTCCACCGAAGGGAAAGCCGAAAGAGGAGGTTGGATAGACACAGACTCCTTGGAAGAATCAACCAAGGAAGGGTCGTCCTCAGAGGAGGAACCATTCAAAGAGGGAGAACCCACCGTGAGATGGTTCGAGCGAGCATCCTTCCACCAGGTGGTCGAGCCCTTGTGGTGAGCAAGAGGGCAACCGAAGGCCAAATGACCAATGGAGAAACATGTTTTTTCAAAAAAAAAAAATTGTGTTTTTAAAAAAGACTTATCATTGTTATCTCAAAAAACATTTCAAAGTTTTTATATATTTAAAAAGAAAAAAATATTAAAAATTTGGTACTAGGGTACTTACGCAAGCATAGGCCCCTTTACTAGGAGGTAAAGAGGGTATCAAAGTCGGAGGACTCAAGCCCTTCATAACTCTTGAGATTATTCTGAAAGAAACCACCTGATTGACTAATGATGTCCCACTATAATTTCACTTTAAATTAAAATCACCTCTTGAGATTTTAAAATTTCCACTTAATTTATATCTTAGAAGGCAATATCTTGGCCATACATAGGTGTTTTTTAGCACAATTTTTTATAATTATTTAGGGCAAAATTTTGCACTTTTCATTATGGAATGATCATTTTTACTCAAAGTGATCCTATTTTCCAAAAAATTAGTTTTCTCATCAAATCTGAAGGATAATTCTCAATTTTTGAACTTCAAATGACAGTAACTTTCACTTATGACCTCATATTGAGATGATTCTATTTTTGAAAGTGAATATTTTTCCAAGAATTGTATATTAGTGATAGTTTGAGATTTTCATTTTGATATTATATTGTAATTTCAGTATTTGATTCCATTTTTGGATATTGTAAAACTTTGGAAAATAACTCCAACATTGTAAACACATTAGTTTATAAAGTTCCAAAGCATATTTTGTTAGGAGGGATTATTGATTGAGTGAAAAGGTGGGGTCTCTTAGTGTGTTTTGATTTGTTTTCTTGTGCTCTTCTTTTCCTTCACACATGAATCATTCAAAGGTTCTATTGCTAACACCTTATAACTATGCAACTTGACATCAATATGCACGAAATTCCTTGATGCAACTTAGGTATACTCCATATGTTGAACAAAAGGTAGATGAACCCACAAATGATAAGGAAAAGATAAAATGGATACAGTTTGAACATACACAATCTCTTGGATGTCTTTGTAGCCTTGTTTCCCTTGATCTTATGTTTTAGATTGATGCATATACAAATTTGCATGATGCTTGGGGAAAATTAAAAATATTGTATAGTACAAAAAATGAAGTAAGAGGCTATCAAATTGATATTGATTTGATGAGCCTTGATCCAGAGAATTTTGGAAACATCTAGGATTATATAATTAAGTTTAATGATTTGAGAGCATAATGTTTAAAGCACGTGGTATTGATAAAAATGACATTCAACTACTTTATAATGTACTAAAAAAACTTGCTCTTGAATATGCATCTTTTGTTTCTAGATTTCACACTCATGAGCTAACTATGGGATCAACATTCACTATGCCTTCATTTGCATCTTTGTCTAAGATGTTAGTGCATGAGCAACAAAAACTTATTTCTATAGGTCTCATAAAGCCATCACAAAATTAGGCTTTATTGGCTTGTCTTGACCTAAGGGATAGAAAGAGTAAGGACAATCTGACAAGAAACAAAAGAAATCAAAGAAAAAGCCAAATACAGATCAATCACAAAAAAAATATCTTTTTAAAAGAGAATTCATCTAAGAAGGAGAATCCTACTCAGTTCTTATTGCAAGAGGATAGGACATGAATAACATTCTTGTTATAAAAAGGATATTAATGAGCTAAAATATCTTCTTAAGAAGAACAACATTGATCTATCTTCTAGAATCTCTAAATCAACTTCTTCTTCTTCCAATTCAAAAAATTCAAGATCTAGTAAGGAAAAAGGTCATGCAAGTTTTAATGTTTAAATATCTAAAAATAAGGGTAAAACTCTTTGTGCTTCAACAAATCTATAATTGGGGAGATCTGGCTTCTGGAATTTAGAGCTTCTCACTATATGGTTTCTTCATAGCCTATGTTATCTTGTTTTACCTATTTTGATGGAAAATTATATATATATATGAATGTAATTGGGAAGGGATATGTTGATATTAGGGATGAAACTTTCAATGATGTTTTATGTGTACCTCATTTTTCAAACAATATTCTTTTTATTTATCTGATTACCCATGGTGGAGCAAGGAAGACTATGGAATGCACACTTGATTCAATTATCATTCAAGAATTATATATCATAAAGATAATTGCTACTAGGGTGGTTGATCATGCATCTCAATTGCACCTAATGGTGGTTTTGATCCTTTGGTTGATGATCACACTCCTAGTGTGAACTTTGATTTTGACAACTTTGGTTACTTGACCTGGGTATTCTCACATCTAATCTAGTTCTTGAGCCTTGTATTCCTTCTCCTCCTACTTGTTTTGATATTAGCATTGTAGTGATGGAAGATGTTCACATTGGTCTTCCCGATCCAACTCCTTAGGATGAATACTTGGCAGACATTACAAGTTTTGTTTTGTATAATCCCATATTTCAGATTTGGGAGACATTATTCATGATACTCATGTTCTCTTTGATGAAGTTGATAATACTTTAGATGTTATGAGGGAACATGTAGAACCTCTTGTTCATTCTCCACATGATCATTCATTACAATTTGGCATGAGCATGGAGACTTTTAAGTAACATTTGGATGAGGCATCTTTATCTTTAGAGGAGACATCCTCATCTTTGGAACATGTTCTATATTCATCTCTATTATATTATGGATTGTCACCATCATTAGTGAGGCCTAGAACTCTTGATTTGGTTGTGGCATCCTTTAGCATTGACATGGAGACACATGAACAATTTTTAGAGACTTCATGTATAGTTTGTACTTTCTTCCTTCATATTCCTTTTAGGAATGAGAAGAAATTCTATATACACCTGTGGTTTTGTTTCTTCCTAAGGGGAAGAGCATTGTTCAATGACCATGGACCATCTTCTACATCTAGTTTTGAGCATCAATTGTTGGGATAATTGAATACTTGCCTAGGGGGAAGGTATGTAGTCTCTCTAATCCTCTCTCTTTTGGAGGGGAATTTTTCCTTGCATGAGATTCTTTCTTGTGTGGGAAAGCTTATTTTATTTTCTCTTATGGGGATGATTTTTGTCCCACTAGTTCTTCTTCTTTTCTATGTTTATGAGAGATTATTTTGTATATGGGTACATAACACAACCTTGTAGTCAAGACCCATCTTCACATGTTTATATTTTTTTACCCATCTAAGTTACACTTAAGGGGGGGTGTTCGTGTAGGATTTTATTTTCCTTACATTAGGGAATATTTAGTTTCCTACATATATTATTAAGCTTACTTAGGTTATATTAAACATGGTTAATATGAGGACACGGCATAATCCATCAATTACATTTGTCACACTAACCCATTTTTGGGTAACTTTGAGTCTCACACCCTCTTTTGGATTTATTTTCCACCTCTCATAACCATTTGTTCATCTTTACTTGAGTAGGTGTGACCATGCAATATGGCATTTACCAAGTAGGTAAAAATCTCACCTATTTTGACCAATTATGAGTTATTACTTCCCTTGAAATTATTTTTCCTTATTTTTCTATATAAACAACACTCACATCTCCCCTTGGCTAGTTATATTTTGGCTAGCCTGGATGAGTGCTAGTTCAATGTTAAGGTAGTGTTGATTTTATTTCATCTCTAGATTTTTGTTCTTTCTTTCCTTTAGTTAGTTTCACCTTGGGTGGCTTCATAGCTAAATCTAATGATTTCATCATGATTACAAGGAGTTGACTTGGCACATGTTTGTGAGATGATTCATTATCACTTGGTATTTAAAGAAATTCATTGAGCATTAAAATACATTTGCATTTTTTAAAATCTTAGAGTATACAACTAAGATCATCTATATAAGAATTTCTCTTTGAAGCACAAACAATCATCAAAATAGTGCATTAAATTAACCATCTAGATCACTTGCATGCTTCATGTTACTTGTTAATCCTTGTCATGACCATAAAGTGGGTCCAATAAAGGGAGTTGACCTAGATGAACTTGGTCTTTGTGAGTTGGTAATTTCGCCAAGGTATTTATAAATAATGTGAATCCTTATTATCAATAGAAAATAAATATTTAAATAATAACATAGAAAGTTTTTGCACTGTGTTATAAACACTATTCATAAAAAAAATTACACTATTCCAAATCAAAACCATGGTGAGAATTGATCCATAATTATAGAACTGACATAAACAAAATTATAGACCTATACAAAATTTAAAAAAAGTCTTATTCCAAATAATTTAAAATTTTATATTACATCAAATTTTTATGTTTATCATTTTTCAACAATCTAAATTAATTCACATTTAATTTCTCAATAGAATACATATTTTAGAAAAATGTATTCCTAAATATCATTTATATATGCTAAAATTATTATACTTAATTTTGTTACAATTAGTAGTTTCTGCCAGGAAACTATCGGCACGACATGTTCTTAACTAGTTATTAATAATTCATTTTCTAACCAATGACAACTGAATTAGCTTTTCTATTTAAAAAATATTTAGCTATTGCCAATGTATAGATACTAATTTTATAACAAAACATTTTTGAAAAATCATTTCTCTTCCATCTCATTGGCAAGGAAATTTCACCCGATAAAGGCAATAATGCGCTTCCATTACTGTAGTGCCGATAATAGTGGCAAGAATGAATTTTCCAAGAGATTTACCAATAAGTTTAATTATAACTACTTCTGGTAATAGTGACAAGAATGAATTTTCCAAGAGATTTACTAATAAGTTTAATTATAACTGCTTCAAACAAGAGATTTTAACTGCTTCTGATTTTTTAGTTTCTACCAAGGAAACTATAGGCGAGGCTTGTTCTTAACTATTTATTAATAATTCTATTTGCAACAATAAGAATTGAAATAGTTTTTTTATTTAAAAAATATTTAGCTATTGCTATTATATAGATGCAAATATTATAACATAACATATTTGAAAAATATTTTTTCTTTTAATCTAATTGACAGAAAACTTTTACCTGATAAGAACGATTAATGTGCATCCATTACAATAATGGCCATAATATTGGCTTATGAAAATGGAGTGGCAGACTCTGTTCGAAACAAACTAGAACCATTATCGCATGTTTTTCTTTATGTATGTTCTCCAATGTTATATGCATTTTGTTACTGTGTTCTTTTATTTCTCTTGGGTAGGTTATACTCTGCCACACTAGCTTCAACCATGACCTTTCAATACTTGGAAGTAGTTGTTGGTCAGATTTTCTCTTACTTTTTATGTCCCCCATTTTAGACACTTTGCAAGATTTTAGCCCTTCTTCCCCTCTCTTCAGTTTCCTCAGATTTTAGCCTCAGTTGCATTATATTATCCGCCTTCAATCGTATTAAAAAATTTAAACTCTCAAATTATTATTTCATCAAGTACATATCTTGTAGTTCATACTTTGATTAAATTTGAATTTGCTTGAAAATCTTTGAAGTTTGTGTGTCGCTAGTTCGAATCATTGCATGCAAAATAGAGAGTAATTTTTAACATTTGCGTCTGACTGGAAATTAGGTTAAATGATTTTTATGGTTTTATTAAATTGAAAGGAAAATTGACACTGCAAAGTATGGGAGGGGGATTTTTCAATCTTAAAAGTTTTTTTAATTTAATTTTCATAAATATTGAAAATTCACCAGAGTTTTGTTGTAAATTAGCTCATTCATAAAGAAAACTAGTAAACACAAAGTAGGAAAATGGGGTTGTAAATTAGTAAGATTAATGTTTTTCCTTTTCAATGCAGAATGAAATCAACTCGGATTATAGGAGGAACAGATCGAGAAGTTGGGATATATGTATCTTAGCCTTTTTTGTACTAGTGTGTGGGTTATTTGGGCTTCCTTTCTACTATGGTCTTTTCTTTTAGGTAAAGTGCTCTAAACAAATCAAACATGACACCTTTCCAAAATCACAAAATTGATGGTTAGGCATATTTATAGTGTTGAAAGATCTTAAACATTTCAGCTGCTATGTATGCAAACAGAGCCTAAAGCATGTCCAAGTTCTCACACATGCCAAAAGCATTGATTTGGAAATCCAGGAGTGCCAAAGTGAGATAAAATTTCAGCGTATTTTAGGGCTTATTGCATCCTTTTTATCAGGCCTTGCACTTGTTTAATATCAGTGATTCAATATAGTGTATTATATCCCACTTTATGCGCCCTTATTATTTATTGGATTGTGATGAGAGAGTGCATTTGCAAAGGACCAAGGTTCAAATACCAGATAGAAGTGCACCAGCCATAAATTCTAATAGTTTGGCTATTCCAATGGCAAAAATCCCCTTAATGTTGTGTCTTATGGAAATATCTAACAATATTGACAAATTGCACAAAACAAATGAAATCCTTGGGTGATTGAGATGGAATAGTATGCTAGGTGCCTCAATTGTGTAATCAAAGTCATGGTGTTTCATCCCCACTAATGTAAAACACAAGAAAATGAAATCCTTTGGCATACCCCTTCTTACCAAAACTCAAAAACTTTTTCCTAAAACCTTCAACATGGATATCAGTTTTCCTGACCATGATATCCTTCTCTAGAAGTTTTGAGTTTAACATTCTTACCTCAATTTGAATTTCCAATTACCAACCATTTAGGCTCTAGTGGACATGGGTTTACTAATTCTCACTGCTATCAAATCTAGATCATCAAAGAAGAAGAAGAAATATCCCCCAGGTTAGCTTTATAATTCTTGTACTCCTCTCTTTCTTCCCTAATTTAAAATTGTATGAACCTAAAGAAATTATGAATACAGGTGTAGGTGCATGTTTAATTGTGAAGTTCCTTGTTGTGCACAAGGATAAGGTACCTCATTGAACATTCTACCAGTGGGCTAAATGCTAAGTTCCACTCTATTCTATCTGTATAGGCCTTGTATCTGCTATTATTGTATTGAGCTCATCCAAATCTGCCACACAAGTAATTCCCATACCACAGTAACCTAAAACGTGGAAGCACCATTACATCAACATTTTAAATTGCATTATTTGTAGTTTGGTTTTCAAATTTAGAATATTTTATCCATCAAATGTCTCTTTAGCATTTTATCTTATAATAGATAAGTTCCAATATGAACATCACAATTATATTATTGTTAATAAATTTATGCAAAACTTTACTCCTCTCCCTTCCACCCACTTGAGTTTTGTTGTTCTCTGATATGACATCATTTGGTAAGCTCTAATACAACATCCTCAAACAATTTTGGTTTAATATGATAGTTTCCTTTATGTTCTCTCTGTTTGGACACTTCAAAAAATTCACAAATTTCAAGATTAATATAAAGTTATTCTGTTATCAACATTGTTGGTAACACTAGGAAAACACAACAATCTTAAACACGACTATTCTTGAACATTTTGGCAGAAACTTTGCTGCTTTGCAGCTCTTGTTTAATTAACCAACATTAACATTAGGGACAAGCTTCATTTACTAGAGACAAGCTTAAATAGACACATCATGAGAGAGACAAGTTTAAATCGTATGCAATGACCTCACCTCACATGTTGTAAAGGATTGGTTTAAGTTGCAAAGTTAGGTAATGTTCATAAATAATTATAAATTGTCTTTCTATTGAAAAATTATGTTACAAAAAATTAAGTAGTTAAAAAAACTACATTAAAATTTGAATTAGTTGGGAAAAAATATGGAGTATGAGTATTTTTATCAACATATATATCTTTTAATAAAAATAAAAAAATTCATAACATAATCAAATACATAAATAATTAATAAATATATTTGTCAGTTTTAAAAGAATAATATCTTTCTTATTATTCAAAAGATCACTATTTTTTATTTTTAAATAATGAGATTGAAGATTAAAAAATTTACTTGTAATATTAAAAGAGGATTTATTAATTAAACAATTTATATTAATAGATCTATTTTATTTGGTTGTACCAATGAATTTTTATCCTAATTTATATCTAATTTACAATTTTCATTTCAAAAATATTAACATTTAATTAGAAAAAAATATTTCAATAGTTTTAGAAACAAACTTTTAAAGTCATTGAATTGAAAAATCAAAATAATCATATCAATAAAGGTTAAAAGAGTCTTCTTGTGATAATAAGGGGCCAAACTAATCCATGTAATCTATGACGAATCACCTTAAACCTACCAAGCACAAAAGTTAAAAAATTTCATTTGAAAGGAAAAATGTAAAGATATGTAAATAATTTTCACACCTAATACAACAAGAAGGGTGTCTTAAGTTATAACTAGTGGACATAATTTTGAGCAATATTTTAGAGTAACAACACAAATAAGTACTAAGAACAAAAAAATACAACTAATATAAATATCTTAAATACATCTATCTAAAACCACCAAAAAATAATCTTGAATTATTTTATTTTACTTAAGAACTATTTAAATTTTATTTTATTTTATTTACATTGTTTACTTTAATTTCAAAGTATTTGAATTTTATTTACTTAATAGTTATTTATATTTATATATATTTTGTAAAATATATGTTCCTTATGTTTTGATTTTTATGTATAGGATCAGATTTAATGCCTTACTACCACTATAAATGTCTATTGATAGATCTTGAAAAAGCCTTTTAAAAAATACTTAACCTCCAAAACTCTTAATGAAAATATGTTTTCAACAACTGAAATTTTTTACAATGCACTTCTAAATTTCAAGCTCAAAAAATCTAACACCATAAGAATAAAATACATGATAATATAAATATCCTCCATATTAAATACTTCTCCAATCTCCAATTCAATATATTTATCTAGTTATAAAATATTTATCTACCCCCTGTCTCCATGCTGCTGATGAAATTTTTTATTTATGGGAATGGGATAATTGGGAATCTTTTCCTATTTTTCGGGAACAACAATAGTCGCTTAAAAAATGAAAATAGGTTGTACAAAAATTGGAGGAAATTGAAAATAGGCTGTACAAAAATTTGGGGGCTGAAAATAAGCAGCTGCAAATAGAAAAAAAAAAACCATGTGGCTCCACAAATTACTTTGCCTCCTTTTTTATATTTACTTCATTTATTCCTTCCAATTTTGTATTTAAACAGAAAAAATAAATAGTTATGGGGCAACCAGTTCCACAAAATATTTTTTAAAATGTTGAGCAGTGACTCCTAACCAAAATAAGCTAAACAAATGCATGAAAACCTGACCAATATTTGATTTTTAAAAAATATTCTCCAATTATAAAAGATATATACAAGGTGTTAGGTTATACCAGCCATGCAATCCGTGATCTTGAGATTATACATGTGGCAAGAGGAATCACTGAAGCCCTCCAAACAGTAAAACCTTGCTACTCTCACTTCTGCATTCATTGCTTTTATCTATATCTGGTATTATGGCTACTGTAGAGCCAAGCAAGAATCATGATTATGACCACGGTCATATGAAGGGCGTCAAAGATCTGTTGGATGCAGGCGTTATGAATTCGGTGCCTGATAAGTATGTCTTTCCTCAGAACAGACGCCCATCAGCTGCTCAAGTCTTACAAGGAGAGAGTATACCAATTATTGATATCTCATCCCTTGATGGGTCCCAACTGGAACGACTTCAAACTATCCAATCTCTTGGCCAGGCTTGCGCAGAGTGGGGATTCTTCAGGGTAATGTTCTTTCTATCTACTTTTTCTTAATTCAGGGTTTCAATTTTACTCAATCATTTATTGAATGGGAGGTTTGTGATTGAACATTTTATTTTAAGTGGAACAGGTAATTAATCATGGGATTGAGGCATCTCTGATAGCCAGTATGTTAGATGTAGCCCATCAGTTCTTCTTGCTCTCCCCCGAGGAGAAGATGAAGTATGGGAACAGGGATGTTTCGGATGCAGTGAGATATGGAACCAGCTTCAATGTTAGAGTTGATCAATTTTTCTGTTGGAGAGATTATTTGAGGCATTTCTGCTATCCTGTACTACAAACTCCAGATAAACCCCCAAATTATAGGTAGTGTTTTTCTCTACTCTATTATCAGATGAAAAAATCTTATATTAATGAAAACAGAAGTCCAGATTTTTAACATTTTATAGGTTAACTGCATCACTACATCCACGAATTGAAATTGGGTACCAAATGAAATGAAATTGAAATATAAAACCAAAACTGTCTTGAATGATATACACTCTACAGCCTTTACCAGGCTGTTGATTATTGAAAAGGAGCATGCAGCCCTGCTTAATACAAAATACCCTAGGTAAGAGACCTACAATATCTTGTATTAACCCCCAAAACTCTAAAGATTAGATCTCCTAGGTTAGAGAAGCCTCAGTGGTAATTCAGTTTGAAATAAACTCATCTAATCTAATTTTCTTTTGGTTAAGAAAAGGTCAGTCTTTAAAACCCATATATCTGATTGGCTCGTTATTGCAATTTTTGTGGAAGTAGAGATGTTGCTGGACAATACTTCAAGGAAACCAGAAAAATGGCTGTGAAATTAATGGCAGCGATATCTGAAAGTTTGGGACTGCAGCCAACTTACATAGAAAGTGTCTTCGGAGAGGGCTTTCAGGTAGGCATAGTAAACTTTTATCCGGGGTGCCCACAACCAGAGCTTACAATGGGCTTCCCACCCCATTCTGACCATGGGGGTCTTACCATACTGTTACAAAATGAGGTGGGAGGTCTGCAAGTGCGGCATAAGGGTCATTGGGTGGCAGTGGAAGCTGTTCCAAACACCTTCATTGTCAATGTTGGCGATCATTTGGAGGTATGAGCTTTTAAAAAGTTTATAGAGATCTACATTTATGACTCTCGGGGGTGTGCCTTCTTGTCACCCACCTCTTTTTTTAATGTGTGTATTTTTATCTTTTATTAATATAGATATAAACCTCTATTCATCAAAAAAAAAAGAAAAAGATGATGCTGAGATTAGAGATGTGATTTTTTTGTTTGGGGACAGATTGTGAGCAATGGGAGATACAAAAGTGTGGAGCACAGAGCAGTGGTTAATGCAGAGAGAACAAGAATTTCAATTGCAGCATCCAATGCTCCTGCTTTGAATGCTTTGATATTTCCTGCTCCACAACTTGTTGATGAAACTCACCCTCCCCTGTACAGATCCATGTTGTATGGAGAGTTTCTTAGGTACCTGCAGACCACAGAGCTTAGAGGTAAAGATAACTTGGATCTGCTCAGGATACCAAAACAAGAATAGTAGATCTAACCTTTTAAAAAGGGAATAATTATGGTGCAGACAATGCTATGTAAGTTTTCCGAATATGAAAATAACCAAGCCTAAGTATTTTGAACCTGGTGGAAAAGAAGCATTCCTGTGTTATGGCTTTGGCGTGGGGTACAGTTCACGTGTATACTCGTCCAGTGCCCATTTTTTACTTTACAAGTTAATCAATTTGGGGAAATTGTATGGTTACGTATGTTTTAGTTGGAGTGGTGTTCGAATGGATGATTTTTAATGTACTCTTAATATCTTTACAGCATCATACCAGTGTTGAATAGATCATTTATGCTCATGTGAATTATTATGTATAAAATATAAACTAATGAATTTGACCTAAAAATATTATAATTTAATATATTGTGAAAAACACCTCTTATATTTTATATTGGAAATAGTAAAACTCACAACTTTTATTTTAGTAATGAAGATCTTTATTTATTGTAAACACAAGAATTTTTTAACTAATTATATAACTTGCAAAGCTAAATAAAAACTAAACTAGCAGTTGCACCGGAAGTAGGTTCAATGATTACGCGATTGTTATTTATTTTTGTGTGTTTTCTTCAAGTGTAAAGAGTGGTTTGTACCTTGGTTTGAACATTATGATAGATTTTTTTACTAACAATTGTATTTTTTGAAAGTTTTTTTTGAAAACATATGTAACTTTCGGTTTAATCCAAATTTGGATAAATTTATTTTTTTTGAAATTCTATGACTTCTTCTGTTGATTTTTCTTCAATCTTGTGATGATTTTGTACATTGTTTTTTTATTTATATCCGTGGTATGGTTTAAAACTTCCATCTTTGTTATATATTGATGCATTCTTGGCAAATGATGAATTTAATTGATTTATTGTATTCATTTGCAATTGTAGCATTTGATTTAAAAAATATTGGGGTAAATGAACATCAAAAATAGCTTGAGTTTGGCATTGCATACCCTTTTTTTTTATTGTGATTGATTTGCATTTCATTGGTCAATAAATTCCTCTTTCAAAGTATAATTTGGTTGATAAGTGGTATTATACGTATTATTTTTGTGTACCTGCATAAGATTTTTTTTTGAATGTTAATGTTTGCAAAATGAGCATCAAAAATAGATATTGTTTAAGACATATAGTTTGAACTACTAATTATGTGAAGAATTTGGATTAGTAAGTGCATACCTCATTTTTTCATAGTACGATTAATTGTAGGCGATTCTCCTCTTCTTTTTTTTTTATCATTGTGTATGGATTGTTTTGCATTTTTGAGTATTGCTCAAAGGAGAATGTTGGTTGGATTCGTAGTCCATTTAATGATTTTACTCTTGATAGTGTTGTAAATGTTAGACCTTGTCTTTCAACTTTACAAATATCAATTGTTGCTTTTTGTATGGTTAGTCCTTGTGATTTATGAATAGTAATTGCCCATGCCATGGATAATGGTATTTGCCTATGATTACCTAGTGATATAGGTATTATAGGTATGGTTTTTGGATCATTTTGGTCCCATGGTGGGCCACTATAGTTATTGATTCTTACGACTACATACATTGGAATATCTGGCGGTTTAGAGCCTACATTATAAACAATGTCAATTACCTCCCCAAGTGATCCATTTACAAGTCCTGCTTGAGTCCATAAGTTTGTTGTCAGCATGATTTGTTGACCTTTGCATAATAGAAGTTGCTTTTCAAGCTACTCATCTTCTGTGTCAATGTCTGATTTGGATTTCGTGTTTATTGCAATACTTAATGCAACTGGTAGGTTCAGTTGTTTTAACATTGTTTATTTGTGTAGTTTTACCAAATCATTTGTTGCAAATAGGTGAATTGAGTTGTCAGATTCTTTTTTTTTGAATAGTTGTAAGTGCTTTGTTTGTGCATGTCATTAATATCTCCCAATCTTGTTCTTTTGGTTCTGCATTATGTATGTTTTTAAGTGTTTCACAAAATTGTGTTTGAGTTTGATCGACACCTTGTTGGCAAAACATTGTTTGTAATGTAACTACTGTAGTAAATTGTTCCCATAATAATTTGGCATTGGAATGTGATGCATAGATGGGTTTGTCCATGACAGGTGGCAGTTGTGTGAGGTCTCTTATTAGAATTATAGATAAACCACCAAAGCACTTGTTTTGTTTTTGAGGAAATGCTTCACGTAGTCTACTATCTATTTTTAATAATAGCTTTGGGCCTATGAAACTCATTTCATCTATGAGGATGTATCTTATGTGTTTCATTTCTTCTTGGTATGTTGTTAGTGTTTGTCCTTGCAATGGCTTTATTTGTTTTATTGGAATTCTAAGCTTTGAATGTATAGTTGTTGCTCGTATGTTAAATGCTGCAATTCCCGTGGGAGCTAATGCAATCAATGGGTTCTTTTCTTGTGGTTGGTTACTTTGAAGTGCATTCCTTATGCAAGCAATAAGATATGATTTTCCAATTCCTGGAGTTCCTTGAATAATCATATGCAATGGTTTGTTTAAGGATTGATTTTTGTAGTGGTTTGTAATTATTGT